>CADEPD010013521.1:0-12283 GCA_902829195.1 Fraxinus dipetala
TAGCGGAGACCCATCATCGCCCAACCTGGCAGGATGCCCAAGATCTGAGCAAATGAAGTGCCTTATTGTCGCTCAGAGCGACGGTCCTACTCTCGCCCAAGCTTTCAAGACGCCCAAGATCTGAGCGAATATAGCTTCTTGTTCTTAATTAAAACAGCGGTTATTGAAACAGTTAATGGACAATCTTATCACATTCCACAATCTAAGAATCTCGGTTGCAAGTAGTTAAATAATGGGATTAATGACAGCAGTTAAGATGGTAGTTTCTTGACAAGTCATCTATCATGGAGAAAAGTGGGTAATTATTGGGCGATGAGCATTTTCAAACGATTTTGATAAGAAAAGCGGTCAAATGAGTATAAAAGAGAAAAGAGAACATGGAAGAAAAGACACCGAATCAATCACTCTTAAAAAGAGAATTATGTAATTTCAGTTCTTCCCGTCAACTTTCAAATTGATTTGCGTGCTTGCTCTCCTTGAAGATATTTTGCTTCTTACGAATTGTAATCTTCATAAATAAAATATCTTTCATTGAGATTTTATCTCGAGAAGTTTACTCCTTATATGAATATTTTTTAATTGCTAACGATTTCTACGTGAAACACAAAGGTCGTAAAAACTGTGGTTGCACCGTACAAGGGGCATAATTGTTCAGGTAAACCCTCTCCATCATGTATAAAGTGATTCTGTACCTGACAATATAGTATAAAGAGCACCGAATTCTTGAATGGTCCTTTAGCCCTTGCCAATTGCCATACATGAACGCAATCAACGCGGCTATTTGTCTTTGCCGTCTCCTACATATATTCTTTTATATACACGCATTTCCAGTTCTACATGGGTTAATTTTTTCGCCCACAGATCTCATCTCAAAATCTTGAAATTTAAGAAACAACCCGACCCAGATTTGAAGGTATCTTTTATTCACTTAATCTTAGATTCAGATCGGATTTTTCTTTCTTCAAGGTAATATTCGGTTTCTTTTTGCTAGATATATTGAGTTATGGTTTGTAGAATTTAAGGTTGGTTTTCTATGTAATCGATTGAATTGGAGCTCAAGTCCTTGAGGCTTCATCTACCGTGCTTTCCCATTGAAATTTATAGTCCAGTAATTATGTACTCAAAATCTTGATCTGCTTTGTTTGATATGTTTTTTGCTCTCCGTATATACATGTAAATTATAGTCTATACCTTTATGGATCGCCTGATTTAAAATTCCTGGTTGTGAGAAAAATGGACTTGGACTCAGTTTTATGGTGCAATATGACAGGGATCCTCCATTTTCAGATAATTGATGTTAACTCTTTGGTATTTTTTACTATTGTCGTCCTTTTCCTTCTAAATTTATTTATGGAGGCAAGGATCTTTTGTTTGTCACATTTGCTCATCTGTTGTCTAACAAAGATAACTCGACATTCAGAGGTGATATGCTGTCACAGTACTATTGATTACCAGCATTTAGTTTCAATACGATTCTTTCGGGATGTGAAGTAAATTTGCTTTGCCACTTCCACAACTTGAATTAATAACAATGGAGGTTTAGGAAGGAGGAAAATGGAATTAAGGCTATTGTTTTCTCATTGCAGGTTCCAATCCAAAACATAAAAAGCTTTCAAATTCAGTTTTTCTGCCTGCAACATAGACAAACTGATGGAGATCAGTTTTTATCACCACTCACTTTGTCATAGTCCATTCGTTGTAATCGATGAAACCTACCATCATTTGATTGTGTTACCCCAGTTTGTTGCCATGGAGGGTTGACTCCATGGACATATATCTCTAGATTGTACTTAAAAAGAATCATTTGAATTGACGGTGTAAGTTTGATTTCTAGATTTCACATACACATTTATCTATGTGTTTGAATATGGCTTCTGACTATTCAGAAAACCAACCTTTGGATCACGTTGATGTTTTATTGCTGGTGGAAAGGCGGGGTTGAACTTTGGTAGACTACTTGCTTGTTGTAACACCTGCATGTTCATATTGTTTCCCTTTATTAGAGGCTTAATTTATGAGTTTCCTTGTATAGCCTAATCACATGGCATAGAATCTGGGATTGAATTTCTAATTACTTTCCACGTATAGCCTTGTAATATCTTATAAATGTAAGGCAATACACGCTAGACGATTATTCAGCAAACTTGGCTCCCTTTTCTAGGGTTATATAACTTTGCAGCAATGTAAATTTAAGCACACCAGCTGGAAAGACTAATAGATGAGCTATGCTTCTGTCAATAGTCATTGCATAAGTACATTTACCACTAGACATATTTTCCTCTGTCCTGGATATCTCAACCTTGTTATTGGAGATTTTTCTTGAAACAGCTGTTGCAAGGAAACTTGGCTGTGCTGCATAATTGTTGTGCCGAGTAACAAAAAGGCAGTCCATAAATGTTATAAAGTTTCACAAGGACGTTGATAGTTGGTTGAGGATAAATAATAGAAACAGGGCCAGAACAGGTCTATCAGTACCCAGTTTCCCTCCCCTCCTAGTTGCTAAAATCTTACCCTCACTTTGCCATGTCTCTCCATCTTGTCATCTTTCTCTGTGCCTGCTTCACCTTGTTAGTGGGTCTTGTGCTGTCTTGCCCCCATGTGCTTATTTCCGTTGTTTTTATGTATTTAATTGTAGTGCCATTTACTGAAATCTCACTGAAAGTAAGAAGCTAAGCATAATAAGCCTATTATCCTATAGGGTATTTTGTAATGATTAAAATATGCATTAAACATAAGAAAATATATAGTGGTAGCCGATTTAGGTGTGCAACCCTCTCACCTATTCCTGTTTTCAGTGGGGGTGGCCAGGAGCAGTGCATGCAGAACGTATCCCATTTGTCATCCTTAAAGTGATAAGGTGTGTCATAACCATTTAAAATACCAATTGTTTCGGATGATGAGCTGGGCTATTGATTTGCTACAGCTTATCCCTAACTTTTGACAGAAAAAGACGGATTGTTCAGATGCAGAAAAAATTGTTTTTCAGTAGGGCTTCTGTTTATTGATTAGAATGCTTCCATTTTGCTGAACATATTTTGTATATGGTGGTCCAGAAGTTATGGCACGCTCTAATCCACACCTGGTCTGACATGCTTGTTGAGAGTTAGAGCATTACCAATCTTCAACTTGTCTTTTAGTTTTGAAAGTAGTTCAAAGTTATCTTGAGTTAACGTATATTTTCTCTGTTTTCTGATGCATCAAAAGAGAAAAGGAAACAAAGAGAAGTATGATTTTTCTATGCTTTGAAAATTTGTATTTTCAGTGGTTAGGTTTGTTAAAAATGTGTTTGGTGGAGTTAAAAAGGCATCTTTAATACAGCAGAAACTCTCCCCAACTAATTGATCTGTATCTTTACTTAATTCAATTTGAGGCCAAAGATTATGAACTACTGATGTAATGGTAACTGCATCCCTATTAATTCTCCATATTAATAGTTGGTATTATGAAGGGTATATTAGAAAGGTTTAATCATTGCTTAGTTCCAGTAGGTTATTACTTAATGACTATTTATTTGTCCAAAAATTTGTTTGCTTCACTTCAACAGATGTTTTTCTGATCCTGTTTGCTTACCATGTGATGATGTTATCATATATGTAGTAGTTCATAAAAAAAAAACATATCAATGATGTGGAGATTCAAACCTTTTATGCCTAAAGAACAAACTGGGCTTGAAGGACGCGTCATTGACATTGGCAATTTCAAAGTTCAAGTTCGTAATGCTATTGCTGAGGGTGGGTTCTCCTATGTTTACTTAGCTCGAGATGCAATACATGTTTCCGAGCAGTATGCATTAAAGCATATCATATGTAATGATGAAGAATCGCTAGAAATAGTGATGAAGGAGATCTTGGTGATGAAATCACTCAAAGGGCACCCTAATATTGTCACACTTTATGCCCATACCATCTTGGATATGGGTCGAACAAAGGAGGCTGTCCTTCTCATGGAATATTGTGAGAAGTCTCTGGTTAACGTGCTAGAGAGCAGAGGAGCTGGGTTTTTTGAGGAGAAGCAGATCCTTCAAATTTTCAGGGATGTATGTAATGCCGTCTTTGCAATGCACTGCAAGACTCCACCTATTGCTCACCGGTAAGGGCTTCTCATGTTTGTCACAAGTATTTTTGTCTTTTCACATAGATATTCACGTTGTCAATGTATTGTCAGTTTTAGACTGACTTGTACATTTACCGAAGCTTATACCACCATAATTGTTATTTGCTTATGTGTGATTATCTTTTCAATCCTTCACATAGAAACCATATGGATTCCTGGGACTGTTATAGAGGGATATAGCACTATCTTTTTTGGTCCGCTTAACAAGAATATGCTAAAGACCTACTGTTGTGGATTTCCTTTTTCTTTCTTTATAATTTCATTTCCATGATGTAATAGACTGGGATTGTGTCATTGTGATACAAGTATATAACTATGCGTGATACAAGTATATAACTATGCGCTAATCTTCCTTGTGGAATTCCCTTCAGATTCTTCTCATTTTGACTTGTCTACTTGTTCTTCTGCATTGCTTTATGTAGAGACTTGAAGGCTGAGAATCTTTTGCTTGGGTCTGATGGATTATGGAAGCTGTGTGATTTTGGTAGTACCTCTACTAATCATAAATGCTTTGAGAAGCCAGAGGAAATGGGAATTGAGGAAGATAATATCAGGAAACACACAACGCCTGGATATAGAGCCCCTGAGGTACGAAGGAATTTCCATGAGGAATTCTGTTATTTCTGATGGAAAAACTGTTTCACGACTCTTGCGCTTTTCTTGGCTCAGATGTGGGATTTATATAGGCGAGAACTCATAAACGAGAAGGTAGACATATGGGTAAGTGGACTGTTTCTTCAATTGTGTACATGAATCTAGAAATAGCTTAGTTTTCCAATTTCATAATGCAATTCTGGAAATAGTTATAATTAGCTTGTCTCTTTGTAGGCACTAGGGTGTCTGCTTTTCCGCATATGTTACTTCAAGTCAGCTTTTGATGGTGAATCAAAACTTCAGATTTTAAATGGGAATTATCAGATCCCAGATGTACCCAAATACAGTGCTACTTTGACTGACCTTGTCAGAGATATGCTTCAATCTTCCCCGGATGGCAGACCAGATATCACGCAGGCAAGCTTTTTGCTTGGTTGGCCATTCATCTACTAACTTAGGTTAGTTGTAGATATTTGCGCCTGTGGACATCATAAGGGCTAATCTTGTCAATATTATATTGATTACTTTGTTTTGCACCTTTTTTCAGGTCTGGTTTCGTGTTAATGGTCTATTACCTGATGGATTACAAAAGTCATTACCTGACAGACCTCCAGAAATGTCACAGCAGAATATTGATGTGATTGGAGGTAACAACTTTTCTTCTCATGTATTTGTGACTTGGGATGTGACAATCAAAATTCTTATGTCAAAATCCATATGGAATATCAAATGGAGATATTGGCAAATCTTTGGTCTAATAGTGTCATAGAGATGTATTTGTATTCTAGAAGGGGAATTTACAAAAATGGCTAATTCTATGCTTGTTAATTAAAAAATGTCTAATTTTGATAACTCTTGCAAAAATGGCCAAATTTAGTACTAAATTTTCTATTATACCCTTGATTAAAAATGTTTTTTTTTTTTCAATTTGTCACGAATTTCGAGAAAAAGAAATAGCTTCTATGAAAAACTACATTAAAATGACGTACTCGATATTTTAAAAGTTGTTATCGATATTTGAACCTTATTTATCTTGATATTTCATTTATTTAGAATGATATTTCATTGCAAACATGAGAGTTTTCTACATTTCATAAGGTTCTTTACATCTGAAATGTAGTCTCGATATTTTATATATGTGTCAATGAGAAATTTAACATTTATTGTGATATGACGTGTACTTTTGAAATAAGTAAGGTATGTTATGTGTCAAAATTTTATTGGGCAACAAAATATTTAATTGTATGCACATTTTTGTCTTTAGTGTGGAATTATAAATTATTAACAAGGGTATTTTGGTCTAAAATATTGCAAAATGAACATTGAACAAATTTTGGACATTCTTACAAATGATCATGTGAAAGTAGTCATTTCTTGTAATTTCCTCATTCTAGAACTTGAAATTTTGAAAATGTCCTATGGGTTGATTTCAGGCACATCAAAGCCTGCAAATAAGTCTAGTCCGATGCCTTATAGAAGTCCACCACCTCCTCCCTTAGCTGGAGCTCCGCAAAATCTGTCATCAACGCCATATAATCAGGGGATGGGTGGGACTACAGGTTCAGTTGAGGAGGACAAAGCCAGGCCCAAATATGATGAAGAATTGCCCAGCAATTCCAAAAGCTATCCAGCTTCCCATTTAATTACCCCTCGAAGAGAGGAAAAACTTCAATCCCAGCATGTCCAAAAGAAAGCACAAGCTAGATCAGTCAATGGACCTGGGGATATCCCTTCTAAGGACTTCAAAATAAATCTGTTCCCTGATGATTCGGACCATAATAATGGAATATCTAAACCAACTATACCAGAGCAAAAGCCTAACTTTCAAAACAAGGCGTTCAATACTTTTGTTGCTGAATTTGATACTAATAAACTTAGTCCTGGAAGTTACTGTAGGAAATCAGCAAAAGAAGAGTTATTAGAGGCCGAGGTAGAAAAGCTAAAAGAGCAGCTGGTGGCTGCTAATATGGAGAAGGCTGAAATAACCACCAAATATCAAAAGTTATCTGCAATTTGCAAATCGCAACGACAAGAGATACAAGGCCTTAAGCAAGTTCTTGCTGTGAGAACTCCGTCACCAAGTAGAGATGTCAGCAGAAACCAAGCATCACCTGGAACATCTACCACTCAACAGGTATTTTCCAACCCATTGAAATATTTCCATTTTAGCATGTTTGGTAGGGCGTATTAGATATTATTGTACTATATGCTCAGGAAGAAAATAAGTTAAATCATGTTTAGTACACAGTTCAGTCCTGCCTGTGTACCAAACATGAACATGTTTTAGCAAAATAAACTTACATTATTCTTGTATTCTTCTCTATTGGCAGATGGTCAAGATTGAAGGAATGGTCCAGGAACTCCAAAAAGGTTTATTTGATCAAAGTTCAGCTATCCCAGATCCTCAGCCGTGGAAGGCCTTCATTGATGATCCCAAGCCACAGACATCGACGGATACTACTCTTAAATCTGTTAGAACAAGAAAAGGTAACCAAAATCGAGAGGCCGTTGAACTAAATTCAGGTGCCAACACATGGGGATTTGGAAGAGATAATTTTAAAGCAGCTCATGCCACGAGCCCTCAAGTCAATTTAAGCGTTGGTGAATCAAATTATTCTCAGCGCTTCAGTGAATCAAAGAATGGTGAAAGTAAGCTGGCTCATCAACCTGCTGGTTGGGCAGGTTTCTAGTGCTTATTTTTGGGCAAATGTGAATCATTCAGTCTGTAGAATACTAACATAATGCAATTTCTGTCGTCTGATTTGAAAGAGAGCGATCTAAATGAAAGATGGAAAAACGATTTGACGTAGGTAGTTGTTGTGTTGTGTAAATTATGTTACAATGCAAAAAATTATAATTCCATGCCTTCGCATTAAACAGGGATGAAATATACACTTCGGATTGCACTTTAGTCGATGAAAACAGTGTTGTATTATTTGCAGCTTTTTGGTGCAATAATCTTTACATACCTTTTTTATTTAGTGGCGGTAGCGATAGACATAATGAACGAATACGTTATTGAAGTTTTGATGATTTCAAAGGAATACTAACATGACCATCTTCTAATTTTTGTGAATTCCCAACAATACTAAAAATCTAGGTAGCAAAAAATAAAAATAAAAATAAAATAAAATAAATTCTTGATTCAACAAAGCGTAACTAAATCGTATATGGGGTTGCGAACTTGAAGCCTTATAATATTTTCGTTTTATTTTCATGCACTTAATGATAATTACGCTTGGGTCGTTTTTAATCTTTAATAGTAATAAATGTGCGATTAGAGTACGTGTCTTTTTTGACTTGCTCCTTTCAATGCGCGTGACATCCACGCTTGTTCAAGGCCCTTTGTTTGTGCCCCTCTTCATATTCGGCAATAGAGATTGCTTCCATTTTTTATGACTGACAGCGAGTCTTTTAGGATTCAATGGTTGAGATGTATTTTTGAAAATTATATATACACCATGTTACCAGTCACTTATATTCTTCTTTACCACAAGAAATGTGTTCTAATATTTTGCTTATTGCTGAATCCTTGGAGAGATCCGTTCTTCCTCCAAGAATCATTTCAGACATTGTTAATGATCTTTCATCACCTTTATTAATTCCACTTTTTTCCTGATAAATCCTTCTCAGTTTTCTTGTTAACTGAATGAGATTCCGAGATTTACCTGATCTTTCTTTCAAATGTCAATTTTTTTCAGCATTTTTCACATGTGCATCTAGGCAAGATTGCCTATGGTGGAGAGATAATGAACCTGAGTAGCCGTTGCACCATGAGCTATCAAGCAATCACACTCCATTTCACCAAATTTGATTCCACCAAAACTCTTTCGATATGCCCTTCATCCTCTGGCCCAAGCGACTCTCAAAGTTAGGAATAATGGATGTATCGAGTAGATTAGTTAGCAGGATATATCTTCTAGTTAGGTTAATTTGCAATGTATTCTAGATTAATTTGCAAATTTATTTGCCTTGTCACCTTTCTTTATATCAATGAGAAGTTTCTATTTTTATTACATTTGGTTCGCTTAGTGAAAATTTAAAAAATTATTCAACTTTATGGAGTTTGCATTTCATTGATAATACTTTCTCAAGTACGTGTCATTCCAAGGATGTTTAAAAAGTTCTCCATCTTCACCCACGAGCTCATATGTTCCTAATCCAATAACTTCGATAACTGTTTATGGTCATTCCCACTTTGGACCAGTAGAACTAGAGCTCATTTCCTTGTTTGCGACAAATACATTATTTAGTACTAAGTCCCCTACTATGAAAATTTTCCTATGAACTTTGGAATTGAAATATTTTTCCATCTTTTTCTAATATATGATATTTTCTTACTTTTCCTCTATAAGGTTTAGATTCGTATTTAAAGTATCTTAATTCTGTTCTTTGCCATATCCTACACTCCTCGTCGAACTTACCCCGATTTCGACGACATCATGGCTATGGGCTTCCATTTCATAAGCTAAAGAGAAATGAGTTTTCCCTATAGTGGTACGTATGACCATAGAATTTGCGGTAGTTCATCAGCCCATAATCCTTTAGCAGTATCCAACTTCCTTTTTAAGACTTTTTTTAGCATTTTATTCACTGCATCTACTTGTCTGTTAGCTAGAGGATAATATGAAGTGGAGAAGTGCCTTTGGACACCCAATTTGTCGCACACTACTTTCAACCTCTTCCTTGGAATCGTGTGTCATTATCTAATATTATGGAGTTCGACACTCTGAATCGACATATAATATTCTTCCATATTAATTTGCAAGTATTAGCTTCAGTAATATTTGTGAAGGATTCTGCTTCTACATATTTAGTGAAGTAGTCTATTGCCACGATTATGAACCTCATATTTGACCTTCTCCCAGGCAATGGTCCAATGAAGTCGATACCCCACTTTGTGAAGGGCAAAGGACTAGTGCTATTTATTAGCTATTGTATGGGTTATCATGGTATTGATGCAAATTTTTGGCATCTTTCATATTTTCCAATGCTGCTTATAGCATCCTTTCTCATATTGAGCTAGTAATACCCCTGTTTCAATGCTTTTATGCTAGGGTGTACCCGTTGGCGTGATTTTCGCATATATCCTCATAATATATCCTTCATTACATACGTTGATTCATCTTCGTTTATGCATCTAAGCAGAGGAAGTGTGTACCCTTGCTTGAATAGGATGTCACCTTCTTATGTGTTCTTCGCGACTCTTATCTGTAATTTTTGTGCTATCTTTTTATCTTCAGAAAGTGTTCCATTTTTTACATAGGATATGATGTCTTTGTATTCACGAGATTTTACCCAGTATCCATAGAGTTTCTTCTCTTTTCTTGGTTAACTCATGATTTTGGTAATAATTCTACCATTACTATCTTGAACAAATTTGCATCCTTTGTCCTCGCGAATTTTGGTAGTGCAACTACATATTCATTTTCTTCTATAGGGATTTAAGAGAGCTCAAATTCGCTAAAGTATTGAGACAACTTTGTAACCTTTACTAGATAAGTAGTCGTCATTTTATCATTGGCCGCAAACTTTTCGTTCGCTTGATTTACTATCAATTGTGTATCACTTTTTACTTTTATACTTCGAGCCTGCATTTCCCTATAATCATAGGTCGGCTACTAAAGCTTTACGTTCACTACATTATTGGTTGCTTTAAATGCAAACCTTAATGCACAGTTCAATTCGTGCCATTCTTGGCTTGTCAAAATTATACCAACTCCGGTACTAGTATCTCCTGATGATTCATCTACAAACAATTTTCGTGTTTACTTTTTAACCTTTTCCTCTAGAATGGTAACATCGAAGAGTTCTGCAATAAAATCTGGTATTGCTTGTTTTTCGATTGCAAATCGTCCCTTATAACTCTTAAATTTGCATTGTTAAGACTAGATCAAGCCCGATCTCTTTACTCCAACCTTCAACTCTTACACCTCCCCTAGATTTACTTTCGGTTTATTCATTTTTACATATTTCAAGGATTTCTCAACTTTAATGGATAGATTTGTGATTTTCTTTGCTCAGTTTCTCATAAACGACATTAATTTGCTAAATACAAAATTACAATCAACAAATTCCTCACCTAGACAGGATTTTCTCTTCATATACTCTTTTCTTAATGCTTAAATAGGAGCAAAAGGAGAATTCACTATTTGGGAGGGAGATATTTTAAATTGCACCCCTTTCTCTTCTCAGGTAAGAGTATTTATCGATTTCCTTCAAGATTTTGGGGGCAATTAGATATTTCTAAAAAATAATAGGTGTGTTATGAATCTAACCAATATACTAGAATCACTCTGATACCACTTGTTGAGAACATGACCAATTAATAAAGACGTTAATAGTATGAGCGATGTGAAAATAATAGATCACACAATAACTAAAATTTATGTGGAAGTAAAAAAGAACTTATTATACCAAGAAACTAAAATTGTCTTTACAATATTTGATTCTCTCAATCTAAATATAAACAATTCTCTTAAATTTCTAATGTATACAACAATGATCTAATTTTTATCTTGTGTCTCTAAAGAGGAGTGAATTGTTTCAAAAATCACTGAACTTATATTTTGGTCATGATCTGCTCACCAAACTTCATTTTGCTTCGCACTACTCACTCAACTTTACCATTTAGCTCTCCATCCATCACCGTCAAAAAATCCGTTTGTTGTTCGCTGACGTGGTGGACGGAATTCCTAAGTGGACGGCGATTTTATTACGTGGCAACTAATAGACTGCTATGTGAATGCCAAATCAGCCAAGTTATCCAATTCACCTTAAACTAATATTAAAACTTAAAAAGAAAAAAAAATCAACTTATTTGAAATGCAAACAGCCAAACACTCCCTTCTTCTCCGACAGTTACCCCTTCTTCTCCGACAGCTTCTTGCTACAGTGTCATCAGACAAAAACCAGAAAGCAGAAATGATGTTCTTCCTCCTCAACCATCCTTTCCACCCCCACAAAAAACCAAAACCCACCACCCTACATCCACGTCCAAACACAATCTAAAATCATCAAAATTACATTCCGCTGGACGGCAAATTATAATGGGCAGCCGGCCACAGTTTAGTTCTAAGTTTTACCCTAAAAAATGGTCAACGGAGAGACGGAGAAAGCATTTGCCCAAATCGGCTGTGTTTGCACAAATGGCTGCTGACGGAGAAAGCAAATAATTTGCCGAAAAAATGGCAAATGGAGAAAACTTTCCCTGCGCCACCCCCCAAATCCGCTGAACTCACCACTTCTTTTTTCCTAACCAGCAAATCTTGCACCATTATTGGCCTCAGCGACATCTCCGCCAATGCACCAGTTTTTTTCTCGTGAAACGACATCGCTTCTTCAGATAACCTTCCCTTCTTGTTGCTTCCTTTTCGATTAATCTTCGGCGATCGCATTTCAAAATTCTTATATATATACTAGTTTTACGGGCTGTGTTTTTTTTTAAGGTAATGTTAGCGTATGGAGTAGTAAGGATTGATGACAGATGTTTTCGTTGGATTAGGTTAAAAAATTTAGTTGAATATAACCTCACTGTTGAAATCCATGTTCTGCCTTCGTAATGAAAACATTTTAT
>CADEPD010013525.1:0-10525 GCA_902829195.1 Fraxinus dipetala
AAAAAAAAAAAAAAAGGAAAATTCGAAAGAGAAGTCAACACACTACCATAACCTACAAGATGTTCATCTCAACAACGTCGTGCCTCAAGTTCCAACAAGATATTCATAATTGAAAAATGGGACTCGAGCATGATGGGCATAATTCCAAGAATGTCAATTAAACGAATTCACTTCCCAAAAAATGTTGGGCATAAAGATGAAATATATGCCTTCGATAATAGAATCCAAATTCGGGCAGGTTTATGTGTAGTTAAGTCCAGCCAAAGGCTCGTCTGCTAAATCAGATGTCCCTATTCGACATATTCAATAATACAAACGAGACTGTCCCAGCCAAGAGAAATTTGCAATGCATTTGGACACAAGGAAAGAGAAGGAAAAGTTACTTATGATGAAGGGAGAAAGTTTCTCTATTTTGTCTCTTCGTTTTTCTTCCTTAACCAAACAAACCTGAACGGTCTGTTTACATAAATGTTCCAACCAACACATCTCCATCGGATCCTTGTAATCAATTGATGTGTGGATGGGTACAGTTTCTGTTTTGCGCGGATAGTCGCTAACAATTAAAAATGTTCAGAAGATTATGTAAGGAACAAACCTCTTGAGACAAATTTTCAAAAATTGGCGTTTTCTTTGGCAAAGATTTACAATTCGGAAATGAAACAGAATGTCTCCAAGGGGCGGAAGCACACGATTACTGAAAGAAGAATTTTAAAGTTAAACTAAGGAATTGAAATTACATATTCTCTATTGAGAGTGTTTGATTCGGAGATTCTTTCTTCTATGATTTCTCTTCCTTTTATACTCCTTTGATAGTTTCTTTGTGAAGAACTGTTTGACAACTGCTTGGTGTTATATAACTATCAACTTTCTTCATGATGACTGATTTATCATGAAACTGTCATCTCTAACTGTCACCACGATTCTTGTTTTTCAACCGCCCACAACTGGGATTCTTGGATCGTGGGGCATGATTGGATTACTCAATAACTGCTTCAATAACTGTTGTTTTTGGATGACTATGATGTCTCATGTTTGCTAAGGTTCTGTGCGATTTGAAGGTTTGGACGAGAATGGGCTCATTCATCCTGGGTGACCGCAGGGCATTCCATTCGCTCAGATTTTGAGCAACTTGTCAGTTTGGGCGATGACATTACTTTGTTATGGGGCCTCTTTTGCATTTATCAATGATCCCATTAGGGCATTTGTTCTGAACTTCCGAATTGGGCTTCATTACTTGGACCATTTACATTTGGGCTACACTTTTTGTGTGTCAATAGTTTCAATTGCTAAAAGTTGTACACTGCCTCAATAAACCTAAATGCAAGGGCCTTTTCCCCGATTGTATCTGCAAATTTCTGTTTTCCATATATACACAACAAGAACAAGAAATAGCTAGCCTATGTTCACCTCAACTTTGAATGCCATGGAATCGAAGGCTAGCATTATCGGCATGGTACTTCTAGTTCTTCTCCTCATTACTCCATGCTCTTCGACTTCGAGAGGTTGGTAGCAAGTTTAAACTTTTAAACAAGTGTAATACTCAATCCTGTCTTTAAGAATTTAAGCTTGTAGATGAAGTAGTGGACTAATTGTTGACTCGTTTAACTAACAAAAATGGTGGTTTTGCAAGTGGGTTGAACGTGGAAAATGTGGTGGATCCACAAATTTATGACATTGATTGTAGAGGTCCAGAGACACAAAGGTAATCAGAGACACAAAGGTACAGATTACCATCTATTCGAGCCCGTGGTCACCGTATAGCTTCAAGAAGAAGTGTAAAAGTCTCTTAATGTTGGAATAATGTTTCCACACAGAGGGGATGGAGAAGAAACAAATAACAAATAATAAGAAAATCAGAATAAAATATGAATGCTTAAACACGTAATCGTTGTCCTCAAACGATATTTGCCTCCTCTCAAATTGAATTTAATGCTTAAAGAGATTCTTGACAAATGGTTTATATGATTTATTAAATTTTGAAAAGAAATAAACACTTAAGTACTAGTGAAATTCATTTAAAACTTAAGAATACGAAATCGAATTTTGAATATGAAAGAAAAGAGGTTTTGACCTCTCAACCAATATTATACGAAATGGTGCCAAAACATGATAAAAAGAAGCAATTTTTCTTCCAAAAGGACTCCAAGTTCCAAGTTGAAAAATCAGCCAACGGCTTGTTTTTAACCCAATGTGTACGCATGGTAAAATCATTTTTGCTTCGGTTTTTGCAAGCTCAAACCATGCATACGCATATAGAATAGTCCATGTGTACACACGGGCAAAAAAACTCAAATTTCCCAATTTTATTGATTTTGAACAATAATTTCAACACTTAACACGTGATTATTTATGACATGTTTGCTATATAGTATAAATCTAACTTATTTCATGTTTTCTGTCACAGGGAAAGAAAAATCATGGATGATTGCATGGGCAAAAGACTCAAATTTTCCAATTTTATTCCATATTCTATTTTATTGATTTTGAACAACAGTTTCAACATTTAACACGTGATTTATTTAGGACTATATAGTATAAATCTAACTTATTTCACGTTTTCTGTCACAGGGAAAGAAAAATCATGGATGATCCAGATTTCTGTTATGTTCATCAGCTCTAGATCCTTAATTTCTTTATAATGTTTTATTACAAGCTAAAGGGGATTGTAATCAATAAGAATTCCTTGTTTTGTATATATTCATTGAATTGTGGAGAGAATTTGCATCTATAATTATGATGTAATCACTAGTAGTCATTAATGTGTCTTGTGAGTTAATATTCATGTTTATTTTTCAAGACAAAGATGCATGTTTTGCAAAGTTTAAATGATAATTTAAGTTGATTAAACATATATTTTATTTACATATTTTGTGTGATCCAAAATTTACTATCCTTACATGTCACATGACCTTCAATATATAAAAAAACTTAAAAATATTGCCAAATGAGTACAAAGTTAAAGTGATGAATATGGATGAGAATAGAATGTCTTTGGAAATATTTTAATGCGAGTTCGACATGTTCTAGCCAAGCTTAAAAAGTTGACATGAAAAATTAAATATATCATTCAACAATTAAAAATAAGTAAATTACTTTATACTTTGGTTTTAAATTAAAAAATATTTAAACATTTTGAAAAATTATCTTGTTTTTTTTAATGATTAACCAACATTTCTTAAATTACAGAATAAATATTACCATTATTAACAAGAAACATAGCCCCCTCATTGAGCCGGGGCATAAAGCAGATCTCATAAAATAGTTTATCTTAATGCACATGTCACCATATATAGACAGTGAAAAAAACTGAAGAACCCGGGATTAAATCCCGGGTTTGGTTTCGGGGGGCACTCCCCCCTATTGGAAGGGGGGCTCCAAGGATTTAATCTCGAGTTCTGAAGAAGGGTTCATAGACATTAGAGAGAAACTTTCAAGGTAGATCGGCGTTTACTTGATTTGTCTGCATAATTAATTCTCTCGTAAATATCCCTCACTTCCAGATTTCGCCCCTTTCTAAATGTTCTGTATTTTTATCTTTTTATTGGGAGAATTTACAAAAATGGCTAATTTTATACTTGCCAATTTAAAGGTGTTTAATTTTGATAACTCTTGTAAAAATTGTCAAATTTAATACTAAATTATTTATTATACTCTTAATGAAAAATGAAGCAATTTTTTTTCTTCAATTTGTTACGAATTTCGAGAACAAGAAATAGCTTCCATGAAAAGTTACATTAAAATGACGTTCCCCGATATTTTAAAAGTTATTATCGATACTTGAACCCTATTTATCTTAATATTTTATTTATTAAGAACTAGATTTAATGTCAAATATGAGAATTCTTTGCATTTCATAAAGTTCTTGATATTTGAAAAATAGTTTTCGATATTTTATACATATATCAATGAAAAATATAGTATTTATTGTGATTTGATACGTGTACTTTTGAAATAAGTAGGGTATGTCACGTATCAAGATTTTATTGGCCAACAAAATATTTTTATCTTTAGTGTGCACATTTTTATCTTTAGAGCCCGTTTGTTGTACCTTATTATAGAATGAGAATAAAAAATATAATCGCTATTGGGCCCCACACAAGAGATATAAATTCAAAATTGATGGCTTGATGTGATGGATAACGATCATATTAAAAATGAAAAATGAGAACCAAACAGGGGTTTAGTGTGGAATTATAAATTATTAACAAGATATTTTGGTCTAAAATATTGTAAAATGGACATTGAGAGTGTGTTTGATATATATTGTTAAGGAAAGAATGTATTTAAATAGGGATATAATATGAAATATGTGATTAAAAAGTAAGAAAAAATTATTGATATGATAAAAAAATATGTGTTTGAAAATAAGTTATAACAATTTATTCCAAAGAACGTGTGTAAATAAGGGCCGAACAAATTTCGGACATTTTAAGAAATGATCACGTGAAACTGAACATTTCTTGTAATTTCCTCTTTTTATATAGAGATAATTTGTTAATAGTCTCTCTAGTGATGGCGAATTCTGAGGAATCTAGCCCCCTTTTGACGAAGCAAAATCAAGAACAACAAACGAAGGATGAAAAGGGATCCAACACCACGGCCAAACACGGTGCAGCTCCTCCGCCTGCGGAGGCGATGAAGCAATCGACACCGGCGGTGCCAATGGGCTGGACTGCTGATGGGGTGCCTATGAGCTTGTTAGGTACACCCATGGTGCAAAGGGCCCAGTGGGATTCCGGCCTCTTCTCTTGCCTTGGAAGGAATGATGAATTCTGCAGCAGCGATCTTGAAGTTTGTAAGTTTTCTTCTTTTTAGTTTTGAGGAAAAGAGATTTTATTAGGGTTATAGATTTGATTTTGATTTATTGGGCCTTTTTAGAATTGGGGGAATTTATTGGATCTGGTTTGGGGGGTTTAGAGCTCTCTCTCTCTCTCTTTAATTATATGATCTAAAATTTGCAAAAGTTTAGTCATATTGGAATACGCGAATAGTAGAGAATAATCTAGCCTGGGAAATATTGAGATTTTGAGGTTAAGTGTGCATGTTTGGTACAAAGTACTAGAATTGGAAAGGATTGGACACTGTAAATGACCAAGATTTTAGCTTTTTTTATTCCTTAATAATATCCTCTTATCCTACATGTACTAAGGTTCTTGAAGTACCCTATGATTGCAGCATACTCCGAATCATCCCTTCATTCCACGGATTTAGTTTTGAAAATTTCAATTGCTCTTGTATTCATGTTCTTTCAATAGGATTTCCTTTTGACTGTTCAGAATTTCAATTGTTAATTGGTCTGTTTCTTTTGTTGCAGCTATTGATATGCTTCCACGGTCTGTATTTTCTCTAACTCATTACAATTTGATACCGAGCAGGTTTGCTAGGAAGCGTGGCTCCATGTGTGCTCCATGGGAGCAACGCTGAGAGACTTGGATCAGCTCCCGGTACTTTTGCCAATCACTGCTTGCCTTACACTGGTCTTTACTTCATTGGAAATTCCTTTTTTGGCTGGAACTGCCTGGCTCCTTGGTTTTCATATCCTGCCCGCACAGCCATACGACGGAAGTTTAACTTAGAGGTGTGTTGTCTTATTGAATTTTCGTGACACTCCATCCTAGGAAACTAGTAGTTATTTATCTGTGTTATCATGATTATGCTGCTTTGCTTCTGGACTAATGCTAAAAACTGAAAATTCGTGCTTTGTGCATACACGTAAAAGGAATTATTTCCATTACATTTTCATGTATTTATATCATGGTTTTTAGTATAAAGTGCAAAAGGAATAGGACGGTGAGAAACTGATATTTGTGTGATAGCAATGACAAATGATAGCTGTCAAACGAATTATTGTTTTCTATTTGGTTTTAGTTACGAATATCATTTCCAATATATTTGAGTATTAAGAATGTTATTTGCACTCTATTCTTCTAAGTTTCTATAAATTATTTTTACGGACTTAATTAAGTTTATATCACAATAAGTCGCTGAGTTCAAATCATGATTTTATATAATTTCCAGTCTTCCCCATTGATGGCGTTTCATCTTTTGCATGCAATTCATAACTTCTCCGTATTTTAATAAGGGTAAATTAGGGGTACACTCCCTAACCGTTCACTTCGTGTGGTTTTAGCTTCCCATCCTTTAAAATTGAGGTTCCAGGTCCTCAACCTATTTATCCATGTGAATTTAGCACTCAATGTGACAAAAACCATCAATGTGGACATTAAAAAGACAAATTTTCCTTAAAATGGCCATTATGCCCTTACTATGAATTAAATATTGAAAGAAAAAAAAAATTGTCAAACAAAAAAATCACTTTCTTCCCCATCTTCCCCACCCCACCACCTTGGCACCACTACCACCTCCCTATTCTAAGGCTCTGTTTTTTGCTATACACATTTCTATGCCTTGTACCATGTATGGATTCCTCTGAGTCTGAACCCTCCACCCTATTTTTCTGTGTCTTCTCGAACTTTTTCTATATCTCTGCATTTTGATAATGTCACTCAAATAAAATAAAATTCACTATTTCAATAACAAATCTCAAAAAAAGCTTCTTTTTACCAGACTCATAATAACAATGATAAGAAAACTGAATCGAATTCCAATTTTGTGCTTTTCTAACACAAAAATTTATGCGAATACTTTAATAGCTATAAAAAATGACCAAAGTTGGAGTTGGACTATAGAATCGGCTTTGGGTTGTATTCAGACAGGGTTTGCAATTTGGAGTGTTTTCAGCTGGTTGTTGTGATTTGAGGTGTTTTCAGTTGGTGGTAGCATTATATAGTGTCTGGAATGAGAGGTGGTGGCAGTAATCGAGATGTGGTGGGGTTGATGGGGAAGATGGGTGATTTTATTTATTTATTTATTTTTTTCATATTCTTGTTTAACAGATTTTTTTTCTATTTTTTATTCCTATAATATTATTTCAAAGTAAGTGCAAAATAGTCATTTTAAAGAAATTTTGACCTTTTACCTCCATTCTAACAATTTTAGTGAAGTGTGGAGCCAGATTCACAGATTTAAATAGATAAGGGACCTGAGTTTTAAAGGTTGAGGAGTTGGAACCACGCTAGAGGAAAAGTTGGGGAGCCTCACCTTAATTTTCCCTTTTTATGTTGGTAAAATAGAAATTTAAAATTTGTGATTGCCTTCTCAAGAGAGGTAACACTTCCTGTATCATTGCCTTCTCCTTTTCCCTTCTCTTTTATGAACAGAGAGACAAAAGAAAAGGACCCCGGGGAACAAGTGGTGGTTTGCTCATTCATGTGTTGTAAAACTCTCTTGACACGTTTTACCGTATTGTTGGGACTATGTTTAAACTTCGATTAAAATCTGCTCCTGAACCTGGATGATCTTGAGTTGTAATGATTGTCTCCTTGGTCAATGTACTGACTTTTAGATTTTATTATTTAAAACTTTCTTCCGCTAGTAGAAGTTTGTTGCACTATTCCATGGCGGAACCTTATGAGGGAATATAAAATCTGTCTTAAGGTTTGATTGTCATTAACAGGGAAGCTGCGAGGCTCTGGTCAGATTCTGTGGATGCTGCGGAAGCCTTGTGGAAGATGAAATACAACGTGAGCAGTGCGAATCAGCCTGTGATTTTGCAACTCATGTCCTCTGCCATGCATGCGCTCTTTGTCAGGAAGGTCGTGAGGTTCGTCGTAGGCTTCCTCATCCTGGGTTCAATGCCCAACCAATCTTGGTTACAATTCCACCAGGCGTACAGACCATGGGTCGTGGGGCCTAAGTATCTGCCTTAGCACGTGGAACTTGGATATTTCTATAATTTGGATACTTATAATCAGAACTTTTGTTCAACTACATTATGTAAAAAATTATGCTTGAAAGTCTTCACTTTGTCGAAAAAAGGTCGTGAGAATGGTGATATTATTATGTCTTTGTTTAAATCATACATGTAATATCGAGGATTACCCTAGGTGAAAGGATAATATACTTCAGTATTTTAAGACTTTTACCTGGACGACATGTGATTATTTAGTACTGCACACACCGAACGTCCCCTAGATCTGCTACGCATCTTTTACAGGCCTGGAAAGTCTGCATCTCACTGGATGTGAGCAAATTCATTGGTCGTTACAAGCAGAAATCAATGAAAAATTTAAAGCCCCCATCAAAAAGTTCTAGATTCTAGACGACAGATACAGATATCTTTGTTGATGGAACGCTAATTACCAATTGGGGGAATAGGAACTGATATTTAGTATTAACCATCAGACTGTTGTTTAGGGTAACAATATCAGAAAGTATTCTTCCAACGCAGTGTTTCATTCTACAGTGATTACTCAGGTGTTAGTGTAGTCAACAGCTACAATCAGGATACACAAGAAGCATTTGAGAGGAACTATGTATCACAACTACACCATAATAACTTAAATTTAACCAAAACTCGATAGATAGCTCAGCCTAGGGAAGAAAAATGAAAAAAATAAGAATCCTGTAACATGTATCAAAACAAATAGACTTCTTTCTTCCAGTCAACTAGCAAAATAACCAGGTTTCTAATTATCAAGTACAGTTCTAAGTTGCTTGGAGAAAAAAGGCAACGGTACAAGAAAACAGTGCAATGATCCCCAACATGGGGAACTATCAAAAATAGCAGCTGAATTCAAGATGGGGAATAACTCCCGCGTGTCTAGAATGTCTATTCTCCTGGTGCTGAAACACCTTGTTTCAGTCTTTCCTTCTTCAACTTCTTCTTGGAGACGGGCTTCTTTTTCTTTGAAGGAAGGGTTTTCTGTGCATAAATGTAGAGTACATAGTTACCAACAAGGAATAGCAACAGCAGCCCACCAACAAGAAGTAAGACGATCAATCCTGGGTTGAGCCCCTTGGCTTCAACATCCCGGGCCACATTTTTCTGTTGATCCATCAGATGCCAAAAGTAAATTAGTATTAATTCCGACAGATACCAGGGTATGAAATAGAAGAAGACAATAAAGCAATGAGAAACCACAACCATAAAACAAAAGAAGACATGCAGAAAGGAAATAATATCACCTAATCTGAATTCCATTTCACAAAAGCACCCCATATCTGCTAATATCATATTAGATCAAGAATAAAAATTTCCACATGATTCCATTACAAAAGTATGTTCCAATGCCCTTATCGATAAAGAGTGACAAAATGATTCCATTACAAAAGTATGTTCCAATGCCCTTATCTATAAAGAGTGACAAAATGACTGATAACTGTATGAAACTTGATTATCCGTTAAATACATTGATCAGTGAACTGTGAAATGAAGCAGTAATAACATGTAGACATGCGGAACAAAATAGAAACAATAATATAAGTTGAAAGACACCAGTCGGTTAGAATATGGAATCATGGTTTGTTTGTCATAGTTCAATATTGATCCATGTTCCATATGAAATGTGCCCTTAATCTGTCTTTCACCAGAAAATAAAATAATGAACTTATCTGCAACATCCAGCTAGAAAGGAGCCAACTTACTAAAATCACAGAAGAAATTTTCAGCTCCACCCTGTCCCCTCAAAGGAGAGGAACAAACTTACGTGAAGAGGCTGCAGCACAGCACGTGCAAGCCAAATATGGGATAACATATGTAGAAGTCAGGAATCACTAAAAGCACGGAAGAAGGATAAACCTATGTTGCATTTCTTTGTGTCTACAATAATTCTTGCCTGCTTCCACAATGGATGTTTTTTCTGTAATTTAAAAGAATTGTAGTCCAGTTACAGGTTCAAAACTGCATTGTGTGCTCCTTGCAGTGATTACTTTATGATTTGGTATCATGTTGAATAAGTTTTCTCGTCACCCAGTCATTGCATATACAACACGTATTTTTGAAAGACGAGAAATAAGAAAATTTATCTTTAAAACGCATTAGGATTTGGAAGCAATTAACACCATTTGCGTGCTGTTTCAAATTAGTGGCCCACCATGTTTTCCCTTGTAATCAGGAAGGTTTCAAAATGTCCCAACTTATAATTAACAATTTCTCCTAAATCCATTGCATCACCCTTACCATTTCCAGCAGATCAACAACCATTCAAGAGGATCCCATACTCATGTTAGAAAGGAATGTGATTTAACTCAATGAAGGACAGTCTCTAGAACACAACCCAAGTGAAAAGGAAACATTACCCAAAACAAGAAGTGGGAAACACATGAAGAAGAAAAGATTTTTAACTCAGAATTTCATTCGTCATCATTCTATTACATAACATAACCTTTGTTACTACACAAGCTTATGGTAATAAACAATGAGATTAAAACTGAATATTCAGTCGGGTAAAATTGGCAAGCGCAAACATAAAATGTTCGGCCAATAAATTTCATATATACAGGTCTGAAAGAGGAGAAAATAGTGAAGGGTGTGTTTCCTTTATTGTTTTCAGCTCTCAATTTTGTAAAATGTCCGAAACTTGTTTGGTCTGATATTGAAAATACATTTCGTAAACAATGCCAAACTTCTAACATAAAATTCAAAACATCATTTTTATGTTTTTAGTGTTTTCAGTGAAAACAC
>CADEPD010013529.1:0-11719 GCA_902829195.1 Fraxinus dipetala
CAATACATAAATTAAAATCTACTTCTCCAATGTAAAATCGATGTGTGTGTATGTGTGTGTGAAAAATTAAGCATAGTATTATAAATTCATGAGTTATTTCAATTCCCGACCCTCAATGGTCAAATATATTCTTTCATCACTCGTAAGATTCACACTCCCCCAAACTTATTCTTTTTCCTCTTTTCAAATGTGTTAACTAAGGTTGAATTTTGTACTATCCTCACCTCTGTAGTTTAGATAAATCTCACTAATTGCTAGTCAATATGTCCATAAATAAGGATTTTCCATTAAGTTTGATTGTTTCAATCTCTAGGACTTAATTAGGCTAACAATTTCTTATCAAAAGTCAAATTTTCATAAACAAGTGTTTAGGAAATCAATCCCACACTTGTCTTGGACAAACCATTTTTCCCTACAGTACTCAAAGGGGACGAGGTCCAAATAAAGCTGGCGACCCTCAAATGACCATCATGAGAGAAGCTATTGAGAGGTTGACAAACGTAGTCAATAGATTGAACCGAAACCAAACTCATGTTCTTCCACTCAAAATCGAGGTGGAGTCCCCACATAGGGAGAAAACTAGACGGCCTCCCACTAAGTGAGTTCTCCATTTTTCAGGAGAAGAATCCTCTAGAAGCTAAGTTGAGATTGCATATGCTGCAATACTTAGATAAATTTCCTAGCAAGGAAATCATTCAAGCATTGCTCATTAGCAAGCCGAGTTGAGGTTGCATGTGCTGCAACGCTTAGATAAATTTTCTAGCAAGGAAATCATTTAAGCCTTGCTCATCACCAAGCCGAGTTGAGGTTAAATGTGCTACAATACTTAGATAAATTTCCTAGCAAGGAAATCATTCAAGCCTTGCTTATTAGCAAGTCGATCTAAGGTTGCATGTGCTGCAACACTTAGATAAATTTATAGCAAGGAAATCATTCAAGTCTTGCTCATCAGCAAGTTGAGCTAAGGTTGCATGTACTGCAACACTGAGATAAATTTCCTAGCAAGGAAATCATTCAACCTTGCTCATCAGCAAGTCGAGCTGATGTTGCATATACTGCAACACTTATATAAATTTCCTAGCAAAGAAATCACTCAAGCCTTGCTCATCAGCAAGTCGAGCTAAGATTGCATGTGCTTCAGCACTTAGATAAATTTCCTAGCAAGGAAATCACTCAAGCCTTGCTCATCAGCAAGTCGAGCTGAGGTTGCATGTGCTGCAACGCTTAGATAAATTTCATAGCAAGGAAATCACCCAATCCTTGCTCATCAGCAAGCCGAACTGAGGTTGTATGTGCTGCAACACTTAAATAATTCAATATATTACAAGGTGCGTGACAGTTCATTTCCAAGTCAAAACATGACACCTGTTCAAGACATTTATTGCTGTAATAAGTGTAAAAATGGAAAAATGAGCCAACCATGTCCAAGTTCAGTTTGTCACCAAGCCGAGCACTGGCCTGGAGGTAACTGTTGACATCCTACCTCCGAGGTTGTTAAGAACAGTTTATTATATACATTAAGCTCATGCAAATTTAAGGTCAGGTATTTGAGGTCAGCTCGTACTAGTGACCGTCGTTATTGAGGAGACATAATAATTGAAAATTCCTTACACATTGTACAAATAGTCAATAAACAAGTGACATTTGAAATGTCTTACATCAACGCCCACCAATTCCACCAATCAAATACCTTAGCTTCCTTCCCTAAGTAATTCATTAATTGTTGGGAACCATATGTAAGGTTAACTGATAATGATCTGATAGAATCGAGCTCAGTAACCAATCGAAACATGCCAATGATGTACTTTCTCAGCTCGGTACTGTAGCTGATAAGACAAAGAAATGATGAATGTATGTTAATCCTTCCCTATAAAAGGGACGATAAGAATCATAGAGAAAAAAGAGAAACCTGACAGAACAATTTCTTCCAACTTGGTCATATTCCAAATCTCATTCAAAAAGAGAAGAGAGTTGTATTAAACATTTGTAATCCCTTGATTGACAACCGGTCAAGTTCCTACTATCATTTTAAGTTGGCTTGAATCTTGTTCATACAATTTTCGACGTCAACAATTTTAAAGAAAATTTTGAAAAGAAATCATAATCAGGAACAATTTATATTAATTTGATAATAAAAATATAATGAAGAGTTTGAGACATAAATGTGATAATGAGTAAATGTTATGAATCTTTTATTCAATTAAAATGTAGTCTAATTATTAAAAATTGTGGTGTGAATATATTTACCCATAATATAATTATCATCTTTAGTAGAACTTGTGCTTTTCATTTTGCTACATTTCTAATTTATAAGAGATTCTTATGTTTTATACATCTTTTTCAATTGAATTATGTCTATTAAAACATTTAAGAAAAATTGCAGTAGCGGTCCCTAATATTTCTAATTTTTGCAGACTTTATCTTAACTTTCAATTTGTGCCAGTGGAAGTCCCTAACCTTTAAAAAATATGCAGTTGGAGTTCAAATGGATGATTTGATCGTTAGTTGATAAAAAAATTAATTTTGACCAAATTTAGTAAGGGTAAAATGAAAAATTTATAATTTTAATATGAATAAATAAATAAACAAAGGCTACTATTATGAATGATCTCTTTCACCGCACCCCACCCCACCCATGCAAGGCAAAATTTAGGATTCCAGAGAAAATAGCAGCTTTGCCGTCGCCACCCACCCTACTTCTTTTTCTTCCATAGCCACAACCACCTTCCCGACCCATTTCATCTTCTTCTCCAAATTTATCCCCCACCAATCTCCACATCCATTTTTCTTGATTTTTTTCTATTTTACACCGAAATTCTCTATTTTTCTTCGCACTCGGAAATCGGGAAAAATATAACCAATTCTCATTGATCTTCGTTGTCTAAGTTTGATTCTAGAGTGTTTATATGTCGACGAAGCCAAAACTTGGGTGGATTCAAGGGCATTGTCGTCGCAACTGCACTATCACGGTGGCAACAACCCTATCATCGACTTGTACAGGGCCAAAATCAGGATGTTCACTACACGTGAACAGCAACAACACACAGTAGCGTACATCGAGAATCCTCAATCCGTATCACCAATTGGACAGCAACAACAAAGAATTTCTCAAACTGCACTTTGAAAGAAACTGTATCACCGGATTGAAAATGTGAATTGTTGGGAATTCAAGCTATTCTAAACTTTCAAAAGTTTGGGTTTTTTTCGTAAAGTGGACATTGATTTGACTATGACCACCAACGTTGATAATGATCCACTGGATCTGCTTACCTCTGCCAACGGTTCAAACCAGCCCACGGTGGGTGGCAGTGTCCGATGGGAGCTCTTGGCCTGCAACTCTTGATTGGAATTTGGGGATTATTTGGTTATTGCAATTTTCCCAAACATTTACGATACTTTAAAATAAGGTTACAAAATCATGTGCAACATACTATAAAAGGAATGGAATTAAATTTGTTAAATTTCGAATATATGATATAATAATATTGATAGTGTAGAAAACTCGAATAATATTAAGAATTAAAATTTTCAAAATGTACTTGTAGACTATTAAAAAGAATGTCATTGAACTATGTGTGAATTATAGTGTGTAACAAATGCCAACTATGGCAAAGAATATCCTATGTACTCAATGAGTTCAATTGCATGACTTGACATGTATAAAATATAAAGTTATAAATTTTCGACAATTTTGATAGGCATAGTAAAATTCACTATTTGTCAATATTAGTGTTGTAGTCTTGATTTCATTTCATCATTCGATAAGTCAAGTGCCAAAAATAGCTTGAACATGAGATGTGGTTAGGTTATGTTGTTATTCCTCGTGCTTATAATATTCCTTATTTAATAAGGGATGAAACAAGATTGACATAAATTTTACCGATAATGTCCACCTCAAAAATACTTCATATAATGAATCGCAAATTTTCATGAATAAAATAATAATAAAAAAGATGATAGTTACAACTAGGCCGTGAACAGCCAATCATCGTGTTGTAAAAAATGGATAGGTTCGATCTAAAACCATTAGATTAAGACCTCTTAAAACGATTTATTAAATTCAGTGAGTTGTTCCAAAGGTATTAGACACATAAGACTCTTGAATATCGAACAAAACCAAATCATATGTATTGACAACAACCTAATTTTTATGTCAAATGTTCAGAAAATTGAAAGCCTTTAAATTAAATACAAAAACATTCAAGGGCATGTTTGCTATGAAAGATTCAACGCTGATAAGAGCGAAAAAGAAGTTAGAGTTCCGTCTTTTTATAGTGTCCAATCCTAACCGATATTATAATTCAAACATCACCCAAAAGTCGAACTGAAAGTTTATTATTTCATGAATAAAATTAACACATTGAACAGCTAAGCAAACATTAATCTTGCCAAACAATTCTCTTCCATCACTGAAAGAAAACAAAAACAATGTTTCTAAAACACAACCTTGTTTTATATAAAATGTACAGAAAATTGAAACCCCAAAAATTCCATACAAATACGTGAAAAGCATGTAAGCATCTAACCCAATCCAATATTTATCAAACGTACCCTGAAGAAATTTAGACCTCTAAGAGGCTGGCGATTTTAAGCAACGGCCAAAAATCAATACCAAGGCACACCTTTGGGACTTAGTTTCTGAGGTTGAATTGGTAGGAGAATGCACCATAGTCTTAGGTGGAGGGGAAATAGGAAAATTTGAATTGGCATTTTGGGCGGGGACTCCACCGGCGGCCTTTAGCTCTGTCGTCGGAAGTCGGTTATCCCAGATTCTGCCGGAAGATCCCTGCCTCCGGAATGAACATGATGATCTCTGTAATGTACTCATGGCGTTGATCAATCAACGTGTGTGTTTTTCTTGTTATTATTATTTTTTTGGGTTTCTATAGGTTCCTTTAACTAACTTAACGGTTATTGGTGAATGGATTGTGTTTTGTTTGCACTTTTTGTGGTTGGTTGTTTATTTTGAGTTAGCATTAGATACGACAAAGGGCCGTTTGGCACGTTTCTATTTTTACTTCTGTTTCTTGTAGGAGAATTTTTAAAATTTTTTAGGTAAACTTCCTCCAAAAGTTCATCAAACTAGGTGAAGAACTTTAAGAAAATTATTGAAATATGTTCAAAATCAACTTTATAGTCTTGGAAACAACTTTTGTCTTTTCACAAACTATGCTAAATAGGTCCTAAAGATAATGTGCAAGATATTTGTTAGTATTTGAATATGTTGTTATTTTCTCATTTCCAAATGAACAACAATTATCTTACAGCACTCGCCGTGAACCCCCAAAAAAAAAAAGAAAAACCTTGTTAAAATTATTAAAGGAACCATGCCATCTTATTTAAAACATTTTCATGAATTATTGAGTTTTTGGTTATTTCTAATACCTAGTATTGTAAGGATGAGAAAACATTTGTGGCGTGTTTAGTGTACAAAATTGTATTGTACCTTACATTGTTAATAAATTTATGCTACTTTGATGAACTGTACCTTATGTTGAGTTTCTTGTTTGTTTTTGATGCTACCAAAATTTGCACCTGAACGAACCCGAACTAACTGATTGAACTCCGCACGATCCGATCTTCAATACCTAAAACAAAGCGTCGAGGTGTGTTCTCATCGCCCATTCGATGCTTAAGTCAGAAAGAGGAATTGTGTAAGAGACTGTATGCTGGAATATCAATGAAAAAACATACCTGAATAATGGGGTTAGGTTATGTATTTATAGATGTTGGAGGTTGAGTCCTAAAAGGATTCAACTTTATGTAATCCTTATCCTTGTGGTTCTAGATGTTTGTGTTAGAAATGCACAATTAGAGTTAAATTTGTTACAGTTGGGGAGTTTGTACTCAAATAAGAAAAGTGGAGGGAGTCATTGTCAAAATATAATTGCTGTTTGTAAAAGGTGTGAGATAAGGTCAAGGAGATTGACCAGAAGGCACGAATACCCCGACGGCATAGTCGACCCCGAACTCATAGACCATCCCCGAACTCAAAAGTGGGATTTATGAGCAGCTTGAGATCGGGGATAACCATCGAGGTCAGGCCAAAATACATTTGTACCTATCACAGGCCCCGTGCATCTAGGCCGTGGCTAAAGGTTGCATTATCGAGCTACGAGCTGAGATGCAACGACTTGAGATAGCCCGAGATCGAGCTCCTAAGGTATTTATTCGCAACAGCTGTGCTTGACAGGTGTCGAACACGTGTAGGAGAGATGAAGATCGACCTCGGATGGCTGACACATGGCATGATCCAAGGGCCAAGATCGCGAGACCTTTGACCTTCCTCTGACCCCTATATATACCTCATGTTCACCACTCATTTTTCACTCTCAACTCTTAGTAAAAGCAGATGGGCTTAGAGGGTTTGTGAACAACCACTTTTAAGAGGTAAGTGTTCGAGCTTTTAAGTTATTTATTTTAAGTAGCATAATGTCTAGTAGTAGTAGTGATGGGTCAAGCAGTAGAACTAGTCAGTCCTATAGGAGCTCGACCACTAAAAGCCCTGAGGATGTGGGTACAGCCCTCATCCCTATAGCAGTCCCTCTATGCTCGCACCCTGAGGTCGAGACTAGCATGACATATCCTAGAGAATTGACGAGATATAAGGAACACGTAGTAATAAAGGTTGCTAGAGAGTTCGAAGTCATGCCCCTAAGTAATGTAAGGACCCCCGATCCTAATGATACTGTAGTAGATGCTCGAGAGGGGGAGATGACTTTTTTTAGAGATGCCCTTAAGGCCGGCATAGATGGCCTCTCCACCATTTCTTTGTCCATTTCCTAAACTTCTGCCTAATGTGCTCAGGTCAGTTGGTCCCGAACAGCTGGAGACTCGTGGTTTATTTTTATTTTTTTGTGTAGATGCCTCGAGATCGAGCCCAAACTCGAGCTCTTGAGAGCAATATTTGACCTTAAGTTCACACCTGGGTATAATTATTTTGCTTATTTATCGACCAATGGGGATTTCCGAACTCTTGACACCCCGAGCTCTCTTCGGGGGTGGAAAGGACGATTTTGTTTTTTGTGAAACCTCAAGACCCTGATTAAATATTCAGCCGAGGTGGGAAATCCCAAATAAAGATAGGTTCAACGAGAGCCGGAGTACCTCGAGGGTTTAGAGATGAATAGGTTGAGGTTAGTGAACCATGATCCCCTTACAGATAAGATCGATTACCTTCTCGAGGATGACACCTTCGACCTTGCCAATGTAAGAGGGCTCGAGGGTACGATCCTTTCTTTCTTTGTTTTTTGTTAATCTCGATGTATTGCTCGAGCTAATGCGTTGTGATATTTTGCAGAATTAGAGATATCTTTTAATCTGTCAGCCCTTCTTGCCAACGTCACCGAAAGGCTAAGGGCCTGAAGCCCCAAGTAACCGTCCCGTCAAAAAGAAAGAAGAAAGCGCGAGAGCCATCATCGAGCAAAGTCCCAAGTGGGCTCAGGAAAACATCGAAGATCCCAACATCACATCCTCAGCCTTCACCTCGCCCTCCAGCTCGTGCATCCACTCCCCAAGGTACTCCAAAGGTTGTGGATTTGGAAGAAGACTCACCTCTACCCCAATCAATGCTTGAAGAACATGCTCGGTGCCCATTGATCCCGAGTTTGGTGGCCAAGTATCAGGATGAGGTCGATCCTGGTGAGGGAGTAAGGGCGCTCGAACTCATTACCTTGAAGGTATGTTGTTGACCTCGAGCAAATAACTTTGAATTTTTTTTAGTTTGATCTAATATTCACGACCTCGATTTTACAGGCTTTGAGCATGGCCCGAGGTTTGGCGATGAAAAGTCTGGGCTCCTCGACCAAGATGGTTGAGCTCGAGGTACAGAACGAGAAGAAGGAGAAACGTATTCGAGAGCTCGAGGTTGAGCGCAACTTGGCTCGCATTGAGATGAGAAAAGCCGGAGACCAGATAGGGGTGGCCAAGGACGAGGTCGAAGAAGCAAAGCTCGAGCTTATGCATGCTAAGAAAGAGTTTGAGAAACAACTAGTAAGGGCTCGAGCTCAGGTGGTGGACGACTTCAAAAATTCGAAGGAATATGAGACATCTCTCGGGCAATATGGTTCGGGCTCATATCATTATGGGTTGAGACTCGTTCCTTTTTGAGGTCCAAGCTTCCCGATGATCTAAAGCCAGTTGTCGAAGAGCTTAGGTCAGTCAACGAACTGGCGAACGAGCTAGAGCTGTCGTTGTCTGAGGTTGATGAAGAAGACGATGGGGGGGGACGAAGACTCCTGATCAGGGCTATCTTGCTGATGCCACCGATCTTGATTAACCCCACCCCGAAGTTAGCTAGCTCCTTTTTGTTTTTTGCAAAAAATGTAATGTACATCGCTCGAACCGGGTCTTTTATCAATATTAGATAGATGATTTCTTTTTATTTTGTGTTTGGGTGTGTTGATATTTTGTGTGTGTGTTGTTAAATGCAACTCGAGCTTGTTACTCAACCAATTTATGGTAACATCAGTTCGAGTTTTTAATTCGATTGTACCTCGAGCTTGTTACTTGATCAATTTATGGTCAATAAGTTCGAGCTTCGATTAATAAATTGCTTGAGCGTTTCATTTGACTAGTTCTTGGCCAAATGAGCTCATTTTTCGTATGTCAGTTTGCTTGAGCTTTTCACGTGACTAATTTTTAGCCAAATGAGCTCGAGTTTTGTGTAGCATTTAGCTCAAGTATTCCACTTGACCAATTTTTGGCCAAATGAGTTCGAGTTTTGTATAACATTTACCTCGAGCGTTTCACTTGACTAATTCCTGGCCAAATGAGCTCGAGTTTTGTATAACATTTAGCTCGAGCGTTTCACTTAACCAATTCTTAGCCAAATGAGCTCAAGTTTTGTATAATATTTAGCTCGAGAATTTCACTTGACCAATTCCTGGCCAAATGATCTCGATTTTTGTATAACATTTAGCTCGAGCATTTCACTTGACCAATTCCTGGCTAAATGAGCTCGAGTTTCATATGTTAATTAGCTCGAGTTTTGAATAACATTTAGCTCGGGCGTTTCACTTGACCAATTCCTAGTCAAATGAGCTCGATTTTTGAATAACAATTTTTTATTATTTATTATTTATTATGCCCGATCTCGAACTTGAAACATTTTTGTTGCGGGAAACATTTTGTAGCCTATATCGAGGTAATGTGGTCGGGTCTTCGAAATACCAGCTGCATGCGTTGGGCATGACCTTATACTGGTTTAAATTATACTAGCTGCATGCGCGGAGCACGGCCTTATGCTAGTGTAATTTGTACTAGCTGCATGCGCGTAGCATGGCCTTATGCTAGTGTAATTTGTACTAGTTGTATGCGCTGAGCACAGCTTTATGCTAAATTAATGTGTTAGCTGCATGCGCGAAGCACGACCTTACACTAGTTTGTTTGGGGCGAGTTTGTATTATCGAAATAAATTTCATATAATGAAAGAGTAAAAAGCACATAGGCCATAACTGAAGACTAAACTGTTTGAGGGCATGCAAGCCCGAATTAGAAGAAAAAACAAAAAATGAAAAGAAAGAAAAGCTTCCTAAGTACGAAATAGAAAATCAAACTACCTAAGTACCTGGTTGCTTGACCAGCTACTTGTAATAAATTTTCAAGTTCTCAGCATTCCATGACCTTGGGAGTGGTCTTCCCGAGGTATCCTTCAAGCTGTATGCACCGTCTCTTAATTTTCGGATAACCTCGAAAGGCCCTTCCCACACCGGTCCTAACTTCCCTGGAGGATGTCCAGCAGCTACCCTCCTAAGGACCAAATCACCAACCGTGAACCTTCTTGTCTTGACCTTGGTATTGAAGTACTTTGCTATTTTATTTTGATAACTTGCGGCCCTCAGCGAGGCTTGTTCTTGAACTTCCTCAAGTAGATTAAGGTGTTTAGTAGTTTGTCCCTCAACATGGGGCTCGATCATTCTCCATGTTGGGAGGCCGACCTTAATCGGTATCACAGCCTCCACGCCAAAAGTTAGCATGAAAGGGGTCTCACCATTGCCGTCTTATGAGAAGTCCTGTATTTCTTTTATTTGGCGGGCAGTTCCTCGGGCCAGCTTCCTTTGACATCACCAATCCTTGTTCAAAGGTTTTACAATATGATGCGGTTAGTTACTTCTGCAAGATCGTTACTTTGAGGGTGTGAGACCGAAGTCAGGCAATGGTCAATCCCAAGGTTGGCGCAAAAGTTTCTGAATTGCAAATTATGAAATTGTCTTCCGTTGTCTATTATCAATACCTTCGGTATCCCGAACCTACAGACAACGGACTTCTAGACGAATGATCTGAGCTTGGGTTCTGAGATGATTGCCAATGGCTCACCTTCTACTCACTTAGTGAAGTACTCTACTACTATAGCAACAAATTTCACTTGACCTCTTGCCAAAGGAAAGGGTGCAAGGATGTCCACTTCCCATAGCTCAAAAGGCGCAGCACATGGGATGGAAGTTAGTTCTTCATCGTGAGTATGTATCATATTACCGAACCTTTGGCACTTGTCACACCTCCTTACATAGTTCGATGCATCCTTCTTCATGTTAGGCCAATAATATCCATATCTTATGAGTTTGTAGGCGAGTGCACGAGCTCCTTGATGATTTACACACATATCTTCGTGAACCTCTACTAGGGCTTGGATGGACTCTGAGGGTTTCAGACATTTGAGGTAGGGTAGTGTAAAACTCCTGTGAAATAAGACACCTTCAATGATGCAGTACCTTGATGCTCTAGTTTTAATGCTTCTTACTTCCCGGGGGTTAGATGGTAGGTTCCTGCTAGATAAGTACTCCAATATTGGATCCATCAAAGAAGGCTCATGATCAATGTCCATGATGCTTGACTTTGAATTTATGCTGGCTCATTCACCATCTTGATGTTCACCGTTCTGTCCAGTCTATCTATCCTCGTGAACATAAGCTTAGATAGTGCATCGGCCTTCCCATTATCCGCTCTAGCACTTTTGATGATCTCACGGTTTTTAAATCATCTCCGAAGGTCATGCACCTTTAAACAATACATACTTATCTTTTCATCTTTTCTCTCAAAAGCACCTTCGATTTAGCTAACCACGAGTTGTGAGTCACTGAAGATTTTGACATGCTCGAGGTCAAGGTTGCATGCCAGTTCAAGAGCAAGAATGACAGGTTCATACTCTGCCTCATTACTAGTTGCTTCAAATTCAAACCTGAGCCCGCATTGGATCTCGATGGTCTTGTTCGAGTTAGTGATGATAACTCCGGTGCCTGATCCCGAACTATTCGATGCTTCATCCACAAAGTTTCCAAGGTCTTGCTCGAGTCCTTCTCCTGTGGCCCTTAGGCCTAGGGGTTAGTTCTATAATGAAGTCAGCTAAGGCTTGCGCCTTAATTATAGGTCGTGGCTTGAACTCTATGTTAAATTCGTCAAGTTCAATGCCCATTTGAGTAGTCTTCTCGAGACGTCTAGTTTCTGTAGTATGTGCCTAAATGGTTGATTAGTGAGCACAACAATGGGATGTACTTGAAAGTATTGACGCAGTTTTCGAGCAGCTATAACCAAGGCAAGTGCAAGTTATTCAGCCAATGTGTACCGAGTTTCTACATCCAAAAACACTTTACTTACATAGTAGATAGGTCGCTGGATCTTTCCAATTTCCTTCACCAACATCCTACGTACCGCATTCTTGGAAACGGCCAAGTATAGTAACAACGTATCACCGGGTTTCGGCTTGGTGAGAACTGGAGGT
>CADEPD010013535.1:0-11307 GCA_902829195.1 Fraxinus dipetala
ATGACTTCACCAAAGATCCAAAAGGACTTGGTTATTTGTTGTGCCGAAGAGACAACACGGGCTATTATCAATGAGATGGGTGATTGTTTGTGTTAGGTATTTGATGCAATTGGCAAGTTTGTAAACAAAGGAACTAAAATTAATATGTTGTAAAAGTCAAGGAGTAAGTTGTAAATAGTAGAAATTGAATTATATTAGGTCTAGGGTTAGAGAATGGAAACGAAGGAAAAACAGCGCCGCAATTTCGCTAGACTATCGCCATGACTTGGCTCGAGCGGTAGAAACAAAAACATTGTTGCCCGACTATCGTCAGGACTTCACTTGAGCTACACATTGTTAATCGCCTATCACCCAGCTTTCGCTCTAGCGATAGGGTATCCTGAAAAATTTTAATTCACGTTTTTAAGGCTTTTTATCCGGCCCATTCAACCCCAAAACCTAAACTTTAAATACCAAATGCCTCTGAATTGTTTTTACAAGGGTTAAACATTGAGAAAACACATGCTCTCCATATCATCTTCATCATATGTTTCAACATTCATACCGTGATTTGTTCTGATGATGAAAACATCAAATCCGTAATCCAAATACCAAACTTCTACTTTATACACATCTGTCAGAGTTTTGAAGATCAAGGAAAGGTGATTAGAGTTTTAGTTGTTAAAGAACGCTGAGTTCTTCGTTGATCCACATGAGATAGATGAATTCATAAAACCAGGAGTTGCTACAGGAGGGCTTTGACAACTGCAGCTGGGAGTTGGTGCAGAAGCATGCAATCTAGAAGAACTATGGAAATGGCAGTCAGGAGGTCAGAAAGTACTAGTGGTAGTTGTGTCTGGCGGACTGTAAGTTCGTAATTTATTTATAGTGGATTTCTGACTGGTAAAGTACTCGTAGTTTTTACCTAGTTGGGGTTTCTCTGTGATCATTTCTTGTGTTTATTTATTACTTTCATAACTGTGGTATTTCAACATAAGAAAAATTGAACTGTTTGATAAATCATCTAGATATAATTAATAGTGACTTGTTGGTAATTAATTATTAAGTTTTTAATTGCATATAATCACCTATTCACCCCCCCTCTATGTGTAGTTTGGGTTGAGCCTCGTTATTTCAATTGGTATCATAGCCTTATTTCAATTCCTAGCTTTTAATTAATCCTAGATGAGTCAGTCATTATCTATTTCTCCGTTTTTCGACGGAAGCAACTATGCTTATTGGAAAGTTCGAATGAGAGCATCTTTTAAAGCATTGGATGATCATTCAACCATTGTTGCTAGTGTAGCTACACCCACTAATATTTCACTCTGGACTAAAGATGACTTAGCCTAGTGTAAGTGGAATAGTAAGGGTCTTCATACCCTGTTCATGGCTGTGTCTGCTGAAGAGTTTAGGAAAGTATCGATGTGTAAAACTGGTAAAGATGTTTGGGATATATTAGAAACCACACACGAGGGAACTAAAATTGTTAAAAACTCTAAACTGCAGTTGTTGACCTCTAAGTTTGAAGAAATTAGAATGGATGACGATGAATCCTTTGATGAATTCTATACGAAGTTTAATGATATAGTAAATTCGAGTTTCAACCTAATTGAGAAGATCCCCGAGTCTAAAATTGTTAGAAAAGTCCTTAGATCCCTACCTGAAAGGTTTAGACCTAAAATCACCGTGATTGAAAAAAGCAAGAACTTAGATGTAGTTAAGATAGAAGAACTTGTATGATCCCTTCAAACCTATGAACTTACCATATCTCAACCAAAAAAGGTTAAATCCTTAGCTATGAACACTATTAGGGAAGAAGAGAGTGAGTCGACTAATGCTGAGACCCTTAGAGCAGACGAAATAGCTTATTTCATTGAAAAATTTCAGAAGGTGATGAGGAATAGGACAAAATCTCTAGAGCAGAAAAATGATGTTCCTAGTAAATTCTCAAACAATAAGCGTGGGTAGAATAACCCTAAGACTTCTAATAAGAAACCTCAATCAGTTAGATGACATGAGTGTTAAGATTTTGGTCACTATAGGAATGAATGTCCTAACTTGAAAAAGAACTTGAATAAATGAAGGCGTAAGGCATTAGCAATGATCTTGAGTGACGATAAATCAGATTCGAGTGTTCAGGGTGATACCTCTGGTGATGAGATGAACAAGATTTTATGGTTAAGATTGAATCTGACAAGGAAAGTAAAATGGTTGAGAGTGAAAAACATAGTGAGAAATCTAAGGATGGTTCTGAGGATGAAACCGATATTCACGAGTCTTATCGAGAGTTATTTAAGAAGAGTTTTTAAATAAAAAATGTCAATAAAGTTGTACTGAAAAATGCTAATGAACTTGAGAGAGAGAGAGAGACTCATAGGTGACATTCAGGACTCTACCAAAAATTTGAGTAAGTTGAAACTTGTTAATGAGAAATTTAGAAGTCAAAGTTAAATCCTTAATAAGTGATCTTGAAAAATCTAACACACAACTTCATTCCTTTATAAGTGGTACGCAGAAACTCGATAATCTGTTAGGGATGAACAAATCTGCTGGAAATAGGCATGGTTTGGATTACGTTCAAAATGGTAATATTACTATTAAGACCACGTTCGTCCCAACCACCAACAAAGCTTGAAATACTGTTAATCCTGAACCCAAGGACAAGAATCTCTTATGATCGAGACCTACTAGACAACGTAGGGTCAATCGTCCTATATATTGGCAACAACCTCTGAGTATGTTTGATTGTGGCGCACTGGGACATATAAGACCTAGGTGTCGTAAACTCGCGATTAGAAGTAAAATTTAGAATTTCTCGAGCAAGGTTAACTTTCTCGCCAATCAGATTAGCCATTTAACTGAGATGATGACTCAATTGGCTATAATCACATCTACTACTAAGATGGTCTGGGTTAAGAAAATTTATCTTCCTAGGTCTGATGATCAGTTGAATTGTTATGTTGCCCACGTTGCACTTAAAGCTCAAAATAACTCTATGTGGCATCTTGATAGTGCATGTTCTAGACATATGTGTGGTGACAAAGCCTTGTTCTCTTCTCGATGATTGGAATGGTGGCGTGGTTACTTTTGGAGATGGGGCTAATGTACATATCCTAGGTAAATGTGTCGTTAATATATCTGGATTACCTACTATTCATATGTGCTTTATGTGAAAGGGTTAAAGTCCAACTTGTTAAACATTAGCCAAATATGGGATGCAAATTTTGAGGTTAGTTTTGTCTAGAAAAGGTGTATTGTGTATGATTCTACTGGTACCATTGTCCTCGAATGTGTAAGAACTTCAGATAATTGTTATGGAGTTCTTCCTAATTCCAACAACATATGCAGTAGTGCCAAGATTGATGTAACTGAACTGTGACATCAACGCCTTAGTCATATGAACTATAAGAGTTTTTCTAAACTCGCCAAAAAGGAACTTGTTAATGGTTTATCTAAGCTTGAAAATATTGATAACACTCTACGTGGCTCGTGTCAACAAGGTAAGTAGTTTAGAGTAACTCATAAACAAACTTCTAAAATCTTGACAAGCAAGCCGCTTGAATTACTCCATATGGACTTAATGGGACCATATAGGACTGAGAGTCTTGGTGGTAAATTTCATATCTTGGTTGTGGTTGATGACTTCTCTCGATATACTTGGATTAAGCTATTGAGAGAAAAATATGAGGTGTTCAGTCTTATCATATCATTGTACAAAAGGCTTAGAAATAAGAAAGACTTTGCCATATCAAGAATTCGTAGTGATCATGGAAAGAGTTTGAAAACTTGAATCTTGAGAACTTCTACCTAGAGGAAGGAATCCAGCATGAGTTCCCCTCGCTAATCACTCTACAACAAAATGGGGTAGTTGAGAAGCAAATCGTGTGCTTTAAGAAATGGTTAGAGTCATGCTTCAGGTAAGGGACTAGCTATGGATTTCTGGGGTAAAGCCATCAACACTACGTGTAACATAATAAACAAGGTTTATCTTTGGACAAGTTTGATTACAAATGTGATGAGGGAATTTTCCTAGGATACTCTAGAAATAGTCGAGCCTATCGTTATACAATTATCGTACACAGGTTGTGATGGAGTCCATCAATGTAGTGGTAGATGATACATATAGTGAGGACGAAATTGGAGGAAATTGGGTAGAGCTAGAACACTTGAGTGTTGATCTCGTCATGGCAATTGAACCTAAAGGAACTTCAGTTCTAGATCTCTCACACACTTCTAATAGTTTAGATTCACCTAATAAGGAGTCCTCACCTGATGATAAAACTAAACCTCCCAAGGAACCTTCATCCAGAGTTAAGACGAATCATCCTAAATTCAATATTATAGGGGATTTGGATTAAGGATGAGACTTCATAAGAGAGTTTTAAACAACATGATATATGCTAGTGATGTGACTCAGATTGAGCCTAAGAAAGTAAAAAATGTCCTTAGGGATGAATGTTGGATAAACGCGATGCATGAAGAGCTAAATCAATTTGTAAGAAACAACGTATGGGATTTAGTTTTTAAGACTGATGATTGTAATGTTATTGGTACTAAGTGGATATTTAAGAATAAAACCAATGATTAAGGTACCATAACTAGAAATAAGGCTAGGTTAGTTGCCTAAAGATATACTCAGGTTGAAGGAGTTAACTTTGATAAAACATTTACCCCGGTAGCTAGACTTGAATCCATTAGCATTCTTTTGGCTGTTGCTTGCACTTAGGATTCAAATTATATCAAATGGATGTCAAGAGTGCTTTTTTGAATGAATACTTCAGGAAGAAGCCTATGTTGAACAACCTAAAGGATTTATTGATCCTAACTTTCCACATTATGTATATAAGTTGAATAAAGCTTTCTATGGTCTTAAACAAGCTCCTAGAGCTTAGTATGATAGACTTACTACATGTCTCATGGAACATGATTTTTCAAGAGGTGGTGCGGATAAAACCTTATTCATCAGACATATTGAGAAAACCATCACCATAGCTCATATCTATATCGATGACATTATTTTTTGTTCTTCTATTGATTCTATTGTTCATGATTTTGCTGAATGCATGAAGCAAGAATTTGAGATTAGTATGATTGGAGAGTTAAATGACTTTCTAGGTCTCCAAGTTAAACAAATTGATGATGGGCTATTCATATCTCAATCGAAGTATGCAAAAAATCTTGTCAAGTACTTTGGATTAGACAGTAAGAAACATTCTAGAACCCCTATGAGCACCAGTGTCAAGTTAGGTCATGATCCTACAGATAAGAGTATTGATCAGATACTAAACATGAGTATTATAGGTAGTTTACTTTATCTCACCGCTAGTAGACCTGACATAGCCTTTAGTGTAGGGGTTTATGCGTGCTTCAAGGCTGATCCCAAGGAATCCCACCTGAGCGTCGTATGACATATCATTAGATATGTCAATGGAACCGTTGATTATAAGATCCTGTACTCTTAGGACTCTACTCTTGATCATGTTTGCTATTTCGATACCGATTGGGTTGGAAATGCCGATGATGAAAAAAATACTTCTGGAGGTTGTTTTTATGTTGGTGCTAATCTTGTCGTTTGGATGAGTAAGAAATAAAATTCTATCTCATTGTCTACGGCAGAGACCGAATATATAGCTGCTGAAAGTTGCTGCACTCAACTGCTTTGGATGAAGAAGATGTTGAGTGATTATGGTATTGAACAAGGTACTGTGACTATATTTTGTGATAAGATTAATGTCATTAATATTTCCAAAATCCCGTTCAACACTCTTGAATCAAACATATTGATATACTACATCATTTTATTTGAGAGCTTGTAGAGACCTGTGTTGTAACCCTTGAGCACATCTCTATAGAGAACCAATTAGCTGACCTATTTACCAAACCATTAGATGATATGAGATTTGAATCTCTTTGGATGGCTATTGGTGTTTGTCCCCAATGTTAAAAAGCAAGAACGGGAGGAACATTTATCTGAGAAGACACTAATTGTCTTCGACGTCGTCGGTGTCATCTTGAGGAGTGCCCGGGTGTGTAGTGTGATCAAGTAGTTGAGGTGGTTGAGGAAAAGTACGATCAGAGTAAATGGACGCTAGGACCGAGTTAAATTCATTCTGATAATGGAATTGCGCGATCAAAGAGTTTTGTATCGAATTTAATTGCAGTTGCATCATGTTCAATTGTGCAGCAAGGATCGTGGTGTAGTCACTAGAAGGCTGTGATCGACGGGATCTCGATGGCCGCTCGACAGATTCGGGTGGTGGTGCACTAGGGGACCCAGACTAGCTCATGAATTTTCAAGTACGATCCCCTGTAATTACAGGTTTCGGGTGAATGACATCTTCAGATGGATGGATGACAACCCCACCTTTTAAGCACAATTCGTAGATCATAGAGGGGTGCCCTAAACCACTAGTAGTGGAGGCGTGTAAGGTATGCAGAATGTTGTTGTGGATAACCAAGTCAACGTCAATAGACAACCCACGTTGAATTTCGTAGTTCAACGTTGCCTGTTCCTTAGTGGCCTCGCTCAAATTACCACTTGGCAACAATTTGGGCGAGATAAAATATTTTATGTTAGGTAGTACGATTGTGCAGTTCCTAAGATAAATTTATGGGGTTGATTAGGAAAGTGATGAATTGGAGATTCTGAAGACTTAGAATTTGATTTATCTGATGTTATAAGTTGTGTTAACGATCGTAGATAAAGCACTGAAACTATTGAATGAATCCTAGCAAGCAGGTTCAACTTTGAAAGGCCACCCTGTAATGTATGTTCTGAATTTTGGATTAAATCAATTGGGATGGATAGTTTGATTAGTTTTCTACCTCTGCAATTTGGAATCTCATTGATTGGATGACCATGGAAATAGTCATGTGTTTTAGTGAAAGAGATGAATGGTAGATGGAAAATTATTTTGTTCACTTTTGGAATTTATTTGAAGGCCTTATTAGATGAATTGAATCACGAAATTTTAATATGTTTTAGGCTAACATATTATGAGTTTTTCCACACAATTTCAGACATTATTAGAATTGTTTAGGGTGTTAAATATTCTTAGAAGTAAATCTAAAATTGTAGTGTTCAGAAAATTTGTTTGATACGCAGTGATTACGCCGACTATCTTCACAAGAAAAGAGAGAGAAAGAGAGAGAGAGAATGATGGATCAATGAGGACGTGTATTCACTAAAATGGTTTGAATTATCCGACCATTAAGAATAAATAGACGCTTCTAATGATAGAGGAACCATTTGATCAATTTCAAGGAGGTTATTTTTCAAAATGTGGAGAAGAATAATTCTAATTTTTCAATAAGTCTGCCCATGTTTATATCTACATTGAAGGAGAAGAGTATGTTGATGAAAGTCATATGTCAATGATTATGATGGGAAAAATATAAATTTTTCACGTGAGCCTACATATGCGATTAAAGTGTGTATAAAGGCTATCTTAAGTTAAATCCAAAATTAAAGTGATCTAATAAATAATCAAGTAATTGGGCTTTGGATATTTAAATAAAGTGTGGGGTCTGATTATATGTGTAGAGACCAGATCCATTAGGATTCTATTTGATGATGTGCCAAATATATATGGAAATATAAATAGAGTTACGGTCCTCAATTCATATATAATTTATCATTCTTTGTGTCATCCTATCAACACAATAATACAAAGAAAAAGCATATTTAAGAGGAAGATCCAAAACTAGCATAAGGGAATTCATGAATCAAGAAGAAGGATTGAAGAATTAAAAAATCCATAATTAAGAATAAAAAAAATTGAGGCAATCAAGATTAAAGACCTAGAAATAGAGATTTAAATAGATTGCAAGTTCAAGCTCCAAGATTCAATATTCAAGAACCAAATCAATGGATCAATGTATGTACCACATTAATTAATTTTTTTAGTGATTTGACATGAAGATCTTGGCAATTCATGAAGTTTTATAAAGTTTTAAATTTCATAAAATTCAACAAGTGGCATCAGAGTCAATCCATGTTAAACTATTGAGATTAAATGAAGAGTTTTAGGGTTAAAATTCATACTTTAGTTTTATAAAATTTGGAATGTGAATTTGAAACCCTAAATTTTAAAATTTTGGATTTTTTTTGGAATTTTTTCGACGTAACTCTAGGTTTTGGGGAAAATGTAGTGTCTCGATGCTACCTGGGTGTTGCAGCACCCAATACAGGGTACTGCAGTGCTTGGTGGCTACTGGTCACTACTTTGTGCCTAGTTTAGGGCGCTACAGCGCTCGGTTGCTGTTGGGCGCTACGACGCCCTGTTTTTGTCCAGAAATTATTATTTTTTAGTTAAAACAAAATAAAAATAAATAAAAGAATAAGGGATTCACAATTAAAACTCAAAATTTTATACTAAAATTTATTTCGATTATCTAATGTTCTAAATTTATTAATTTAAACAATATGTTGTCAAAGTAACATCTTTTGTCTAAGCTAATATATTTGGGATATCAAAATGGCTGTGTGTTTATGATTTCCCACATCTTTAGAGAGGGAAACCAAGTTGCAGATGCACTTACTACCGATAGTTGGCATTATCGTAGATACCAGGAATATGGACCAACCGACCTACCACGACATATCAGGGCGCTTGCTCAGATTGACAGATATGGTTTGCCCAGCACTAGAAGTATTTGTATTTTGCTTTTACTTTTATTTTTGTTTACACTTGTGCTTTTTGTAAAGGAAGTAATAATCATTTTTTACTGTTTTCCTATTATTCTTTACTTTCACTGTAAGAAAAGTAATACTTCCTCATGTATTGATTTTATTGATATTATTTGTAAACACGGATTCCTCTGCCACAAGTATGCAATTAATTCTTCTACTTCTACAATATATGTAAATATCAACTATATTCCTGTGTTGAATGGAACCAACTTTAAGGACTCGAAATAGAATGCTCAGATCGTTATTGGCTGCATTGACTTAGACATTGCATAAAGGACTGAACAACTGCTGCACTTACGAATAAAAGTTTCGCTCATGAAAAATAGGACTTTGATAAGTGAGATCGTTCAAAGCACATGAGTCTTATGATCATGAAGCATGGTATTCAATAATCATTTAGGGGTGTTGTGTCCGATATAGTAACTACAGCCAAAGAATTTCTTGATAAACTTGAAAAATGCTTTGCAAAATGTGACAAGGCCAAAACTAATACGTTCTCGCGAACTTACTTTCACTAAAGTATAAAGGTGAATCAAAAATTTTCGAAAGTACATTATGGAGATATTTCATATTACTTCAAAACTAAAAGCACTAAAACTTAAACTATGTGATAATTTGCTTGTGCATTTGGTTTTGATTTCTCTTCCTGTACAATACAATCAATTTAAGACTAGTTATAACTGTCAAAAGGAGAAGTGGACTCTAAATGAACTCATTTCATACTATATGCAAGAAAAAGAAGGGCTGAAGCAAGATAAAACTGAAAGTGCACACTTGGCTAGTACCTTTAAGGACAAGTTTAAGAAATGAAAGATTAAGGAAACTGCACCGGTCCAGCTCAAAAGAAATAGCAAAAACCTGAATAGGATTAATCATCTGGCTATTACTTTTGTGGAATCCCGAGACACTTAAAAATGAATTGTACTAAATACCACGCTTGGCTTGCAAAGAAATGTAAGTTTTTCACCTTGGTTTGTTCTGAGGTTAATTTATTTTCAGTACCTAGACGTGCTTTTTGGATTTATTACGGTGTCACTACTCGTATAAGTGCGTCTATGCAAGGTTGTCTGAACAACCGAAAGCCAAATGATGTTGAAAGATTTATCTATGTGGGCGACGGCAAATCAGTTGAAGTAAAAGCTATAGGGACTTTTAGATTATAATTAAAGACTGGTTTTAAATTGGATTTGAAAAAGACTTTTGTGGTACCGTATTTTAGACGAAATTTGGTTTCTAATTCTGTTTTGGAGAAATTCGATTATTCTTGTCCCTTTGGAAATTATAAATTCAGTATTTTTCTTGATTCAAATATTGTGGGTACCAGTTTTTTATCTGGATATGATAATCTATATTTGCTTAATTCAATTGCCTCTAATAGTGAAACATTGCATGTGAATTCATAAGGTATTAAATGTTAATTAACCGATGAGAATTTCGCTTCTTTTGGCATAAGCGGTTAGGTCACATTTCTCAAAAGATAATCGACAAACTTGTGTCAGAAGGAATGCTTGATCCCCTTGATTTTTCAAACTTAAATATTTATATAAATTGTATTAAGGGAAAACAAACAAATATAAGGAGATTAGATGCCAATAGGACTTTAGATATTTTAGAAATAATTCTTACGAATATCGGTGGGTCATTCACTCCAACTTCTTAGAATGGTCAATCATCATTTATTATATTCATAGACGATTTTTTTTTTTATGCCTACCTATATCTTATTCATAAGAAATCTCAATCAGTGGACATGTTCAAGGCTTATAAGGCTGAAGTTGAAAATCAACTCAGCAAAAAATACAACACGTTAGATCTGACCATAGTAGTGAATACTACGACATATATGACGCATCAGGAGAACAACGTCCAGAGCTTTTTCTCCTAGCACAAATGTTGTTGCTGAAAGACGAAATGAAACACTTAAGGACATGCTAATGAGTATGATTAATCATTCCACCTTACCAAAATCTCTCTGGAGAGAAGCATTAAAACTATAGCTTATATTCACAATAAAGTTCCAAGTAAAGCAATTGTCAAAACCCCATATGAACTTTGGATAATCAAGAAGCCCACTATAAAGTACTTATACATTTAGAGTTATCCAGCTAAGGCAAGGCTTTAGGCCACTGGAAAATAAGCCAAATTTTAGAACTCTCAATTGCTATTTTATTGGATACTCTGAGAGGTCAAGAGTTTACAAATTTTATGATTTCACTGCCAAATCAATATTCAAAATGGAAAATGTCCAATTCTCTAATGATGTGGAGTTTGCATGAGGAGATAAGATCAGTGATTTTGTCTTTGAGGAGGAATACATAAATATCTCTTCTATTGCAATTGATAATAATCAGGACCAAAGACAAATTTTTGCTCCAGAACTTATTCAAAGAGCAATTTGGATCAAGATAATATTCCAGACCCCCCAATAAATAATTAAGAGATTGTTTCAAAAAAATAAATTCAACAACCTCAAGAACAAATTTTATTAAGGAGATCCACTAAAGAAATGAGAAATGCAGTGTAACACTCGAGAATTTTTAGGAATTTTTTTTTTTTTTTTGGGTGGTAGCTTGAACTGAAGGGACTAAAATGAAATAGATTTTTTTTCTTATTTTATTTGAGTCAAATAATTA
>CADEPD010013548.1:0-22862 GCA_902829195.1 Fraxinus dipetala
AACCTAGCTCTCCTCACTCCCTTTCACTTGTCAAGTTCACCCACCATAACATTCACCAATTGTTTCTAGTTGTAGTAAGGAGGCTAGGTGGTAAATGTCAACTTTAAATTTCTGAAAGACACACCATGTATGTCTCCGTGCCACACGGATGCACCATGCCTCCGTGTGTGTGCGCGCGCACATGGAGACACGGTGTGTGCGTGCACAAGGAGACACGTCCGTGTCTCCGTGGTGCACGAAGACATTATGTCTCTGTGCGCGCACGGAGCATTATAGAGACATGGATCATTTCCCTTTTTTTTAAACACCAACTCTGGTCGTGTCTCCATTTTTTTTTTTAACACCAACTCTAATCCTAAGTCCTGTCCTAAGTAATCCAATATGAAGTTTTCTGATTGATTTTTAGATAAGTAAAAGTAAAAAATTAAATTGAAACAAACGTAGAAGGAAGAAATCTATTTGCACACATTTTCATTCGCACACATTACACCCAAATAAAATCAAATTATAAACTCAATTAACATCATAAGCTAAAAATCATTCTCAATCATTCATGAAATTTAACTTCTTTACACACACATTGTATACAAGAAATTATATGGAATACATCTCTGTTATAATGGAAGTGAAATTACTCATTTTGTATATCTACATTGGAAACAAAAAATGAAGTTGCAATTTGATTTTCAGGGGAAAAAAAAGCGAAGAAGGCAGCTTCAAATGAATTCGGCGAGAGTTTTGGTTGACCGTAGAGAGAGAAAATGAAAAGGGAAAGTGAGAAAGAAGATGGATGCGTGGAGAAAGGAGAATGAGAGTTAACGTGAAAAAATGGAGAAAGAGTAAGTGGTCGCCTGAGTATTTTGTTGCTTTAAGAAAAAAAAATTGAATTATGACGAAAGGAAATTGCGACACGTGGTGCCCAATTCTTTGGCTCTTTTATATTGTAGTGAAATCATACTTCATTTTTTTAACAAATCTGTACCTTCTCAATTAATATTTATATTAGCAATTTTATTGTTCAATTTAAAGTTTTATTATTTCTAAATTTACTTATTTGAATTATTTCTTTCCAATTTTAGTATAAATTCTATTATTTTACATCTTTCTTTCATATATTATTCCAAATGGATTAAACATATTGTCGAAAGTTGGTAACTACAACTAAATCTTGGATACTTCTAGCATTCTAAAAACTACTTTGCCATTATATTATTATTTTAGTGGTTTAAATGATGTTTCAATTTTTGATAATTTGGGTAACGAACATGGGAATATGAATCCAATTGATTTGGATGATATTGAAGAAGACAATGAAACATTGACGGCATGTTCGAACAATAAATGACGAGCAAAGAAAAAGGCTAGATGTTGGGAGCACTTCAAATAGGTGGTTATGATTGCAGTAGTAGACGGGAAGGTATAACACATAGCACAATGTGAATATTGTAAATAGAGGTTATCTTTGCAAAAGGGTATCAGTACGACACATCTAAATATGGATTACACATGATGTACAGTCAAACATGAAAATTTAAAAACTAATCAGACTCAACTCCAATTTGGTTCTCCTAGCGCAAATTTTAGTTCTCATCTTAACAATTAGGTTTATTGACACAGATAATGCGTGAAGGTATGACATTGTTAGTAGATAGTAGTAAGTTTTTTGCTTAGCGTAGGAAAGCGTTTAATTGACCAACTTCATACAAAACTATCTCTAACAAAGATGAAAATCCTATTCTAGAAAGATTATTCGTTAAGGTGCTATTAATTTAGAAAATAAAAGGAAGTCATGGATAATACATGATTTAAATAAATATAACATAGTTGCTACTGCACACTACATACATAAACGATGGATAATGCATAAATTTTTTTGTTTCATTTAAAGTAATTGGATATCTCTATAATGAAATAAATATTTTTAATGTTTTAATGAACATCGTAATAGAATTTAATTGTGAAACTAAAATATGTAGTTTTACGTTTGACAATGCATCGATCAGCATTATAGTAATTGAAAAATTAGCTAGAATGTCTATAAACCTTGATTTTGGTGGAATACTATTTCTGTGTTTGTCACATTTTTAATTTTAATTGTCAAAGATGGACTAAAATTCATAGGAAAGTTAGAAAAAATTAGATATGTTCTTAACTTTATTATATGGACTAAAAACAAGAACATTTATCACATGTAAGTAATAGATGAAACTCAACTTATCTTATATTACAATCTTGCGAAGGTTATGAAAATTGCATTGCGGCTTATCACAACGGCCAACATTTACACAGTCCAAAATTTGATTTACAATACCATGATTAACAATTTTCATTTCATGTGAGAAAAGTTTTTGAAAGTTATTTATAACACTGAACGCGTATTCATGCATACATTATATGACCCGTATGTCCACTCTTTCTTACCCATTTTTATTATACTAATAATAATAATAATAATAATAATTTCAATAAATATGAAATATGTTCCCTTTTTTCTAATATCATAGTAACGATGAAGGCTAAGTTTAGAAAATATTGTGAGAAATAGCATATGTTGATTCCATTACCTTCAATAATGGATCATATGTTTAAAGCATGTCGAATGAGCTATATGCTAAAAAGGAATATTGAATAAAATTTAGCTCATGTTTGGTGCACATTTTTGGAAAAATAATATATTTTTACTATTGATGTGATGAGGAATATGTAGTTGAAAAAGAATGAAAAGTTATTGATGTGATAAAAAATATTATTTTATTAAAGAATGTGTGGTTGAAATTGAGTAGAAGAATGAGAATGAAGAAAATAATGTGGCTCAAACAGAGCCTTCATCAATATGGCTGTAAAGAAGTATAAAGTCTTAAATTATTGGTAGGCCAACAAACGAGCTTTATTCTCATTCCTACACAATTGGGAGACAAAAACAAAACACGAACCAAATCTGCCTCTTTTTTTTTTTTTCCTTCTAATGAATAGCATATCATATGTAACTTTCTCAGTTTGGATGCTCTCTCAAAAAAGACCTATGTTCTTGTTTTCTATATTATGTTGTTTTCAAGTATATTTCCAATACATAATGGCGCAAAGTTCGTTAAGGGCTTTAGACCAAGCAGAGTTTTTTTTTTCCTCTCTTAAAAATTCACGTGAACAATATTGTAAATTTTTAAACCTGGTACTCATTGGACCATGTGAATCTTGACGAATACATAGATTCATTAAACAACGAAGTATGTATTTATCAAAATATTATATATTATTTCTCTGTAAACACGTTGCAAATAGTCGAGTTAATTATTATTATTTTTAAATTTCTTATATAGGTGGTATGGTTTATTCATTTTTTCTATTATTAGATCAATTTTGCAAAAAATCTCAATCATATTTGATGATCATGCGCCATCCTATTCACGGATTTTGAGCTGAATATTTCAATTGTCACTAAACTTTCTCAATGTTTCACAATTTTCCTTTGACTTTGAAAGGTTTTTGAGATGTTATTGAACTTTCGGAAGTATTTCACGATTGTTATTGAACTTTGAAAGTCACACGAATCATCATTGAACTTGTCAAAAAATGTAATCACATTTGTTGCCCTACCACTTGGTGTTTTAAAAATGAAAGAACTTGACGACATGATAGTTGATATGATGGATGGAACATTTTTATAAATTCACCGAGTGTATTAATTTTTGAAATGATGAGTGAGGAATCCAAGATGATTCTTAGCTCTTGAACCAAAATAATGAAAACACTCGACTCTAAAACCAAATTTGTACCTTTTTAAAAACTTTTTACAATTTGTTTACCCTAACCTAACAAATAGCAAATATTATAATCAATCAAACTCGTTCTTTTGAATGATTAAACAACATCACTCTCAGTAGATTAACAAGTGTTGAAGTATGAATTTAATGACATTTGATATATTCTATTTCTGTTAGATATTGAGAATATAATTTTTAATATTAGTTAACTATTTTTTTTTTTTTTTTTAAGAAGTGTAACTGGTAGAAACAAATCTGAAACAGTTCGAGCTCGGCTGTAGTAGTTACATGCACCCAAATAGTTCTAATTATGAAATATACGGTGTAATAAATGGTTTCGATTATTGAAATACCCGAACCAATCCATCAAACCAGGCCCAGGAAAAAACCAGAAACAAGGCTCACCCGTAAGAAAAATGAGTATACGCTCTAAAAGCTTAATTTTATATTAGATATTTATCATCCCCTCCCATCTCTCAATTTGAAACTGCTTTGCGAGTGCAGGACCCTCGGCACGAAAAACGCCTTCATCAACAACTGAATTTCGATTTATGCACAAAGATGACGAATGATTGGAACACAACAGACATTGCAAGTCCTAGATTACTAAGCATGTATTTCAAGGAAAAAATTGTTTCGAACAGCAACAGTTGATTAATCATAGTAAGCTTCAACCCAGCAACATTAAGGAAAACAACGTTCATGAAGAAACAAGTCGATAGGCATTCAAAATTCCTCTCTGGAAACATTTAATTGTTTAAACTCGTACAATTCTCCCAAAACAGCTGAGGCTGAGACGTATATCTTCTTAAAAGATACGCTGAGGCTTCCCCATCGTACTTTTCAAGTATAAGCATCTCACCTGATTTAACAATAAAATCAATAATTTAGCCACCATAAAATCTAGATTGCAGGTGAATAGCATTAGTGTCTCTAGGACAGAAAGCTTAAACTCGCATGGAAAACCATCGTTTGAACAGAACAAGTTAAAAGGTTAGATTCATCATTCACACACGGTACCAATAAATTAACTTTGAGCTGTAAGAATATTCAGCAAGAAAAATTGGTATATACCATGGTAAAGCATACCACAAATATGGACGATCAGAGTTTGAAAAAATGATCAGTTCAGAATGGCAAGCAGACAACAATATTAATTGACCGTAAAGGAATGATGGGGAGACACTCACATTCTGCCAATTTTTCTTCAGCAGTGAAACTAGAAAGTTGACACTCATTTGCACATTTTGAAAGATTTGCTTCTCCTCCATACCCAAATTTCCAACAGCAACTCCCATGCAAAGAACCTTTTTCAGCTGAAATTTCACTGTGGCCTTCGTCTCATTGACCTTGGATTCAAGAGATTCCTGGTGACTCACAAGAGTAGGGAACTTTCCTGCATTAAAAATGTTAAAACAAGTTAGCCAAAGCATTAACATGACAAAGGAACTTGTAAATGATTCAACTTTAGGATATCGCAATTATCTTCATAGTCACTAAAAAATGTTGTGTAAAGTCACCAAAAAGGCATGCAATGATAATATCCAATATTTATTGATTTATAATTTAGTTATCAATTCACAAGGCAAGCCAAAGGAAACAGATTTGTTTCTAGGTGTTGCATTCAAAAAAATTTACATAAACTTGAATTAAACAACAACAATAATGCAATTAAAAGCCTGCTTTGGTACCACGCGAGAATTATAATTTTTAAAACAGAAACAAACATCAGATATGCCAATCATGGTAATATTAAATGTTACACAATTCTGTATATCCCGAAATTATTCTATTTCTATCGGCCGTAATTGATAAGTCAATGAGAAGATTAGTTAGATTTGCATACAGGTACAAAAACACTTCAATATCTCAGAAGGCATCATTGCAAGATCTTATATTAGCATACTTTTTACTTTTTCAACCTCTAAAGAAGATAAGACCAACTATTATTATCAGATGTTAACTCATCAAACGCACTTGCCTGCCTTGTTAAGACCAGGTCCTAAGAGACGAGGAATCTGCTTGATAACAGCTTCTGAGGCTAAGAAAGCATGATATTTCTTTGCAAGTTTCTTAACCAACTTCTTGTTTTTGTTCAACTTCTTGAGAGCCTCCACATCCATGGACTCCAATCCTATTTTTTCTGCCTGCAAATAATTTTTTTTTTTTAAAAAAAAGACATGAAACATGGGTACACATGTCCAGAATACTATCAAGATTATCATCGCGACAGCTGAAATGGAATAGATATTGAAAATAACTTGTCTCGAAATGAAATCAAAATGAAGCAACGCATGATTCACAAATATGTTTAAAACGTAGAAATTACTCTTTAGGGTGGTACTTATGTGGTCTTGCCATCAAAACTTCCCTGGCTTAAGCATATGAAAACTAAATCTAGTACAATTTAAAAATTTAATAAAAATAAGGAAATCCAGCTCAACAAGTAAAGTTTAAGTAGGCGCTTGTTCATGTTATACCTAGCACACAAATGAAGTTGTTTCATGCACATTCTCTGCTAGCTTTACTAAAGTTGCATATAATACATGATAACCAAACCAACATAAATCGAATGAGTATGAGACTAGTGTACGATAGGAAACTTCAGAGCAATGAAAACATTGTTTCTAAGGAACTCATTACACAATCGTCTTTGTGGTGCAAGGGAATTCTTAATACAAATATACATGACTAATAAATGTCAATTACTTCACTATATCCCACAAGCATGCATATTAGAGTTCACTACAGGCACAATGCTATAACAAACATAACGAAGCTTCAGCTTTATTTATAATCTGAATCAGAAAGCTAAAGATAGATTGCAACATTTGTAAACCATCTGATCTTACTTAAATAACAAATGGAGAACAAAAGTATACCTCCTCAACATGCTGAGCATCACCAAGCATGCAAATCTTCATCTTGGGTCGAGGAATGTGAGGCAACTTCACCGAGCCACTGAATCGCTTGTCCTTCTGGGGATCATAGTTTTTCAGCCCAATTTGAAGCTCAATTGTCTCGGTGAAATTGCGTTTTTTCTCCTTAGAATCGGTAACAATTACAGAGACAGCTTCTCTCAAGGCCTCGCTCTGAAGCTTACTGCAAATTAATTACAATCAAAACCAGATCAGATACGCATACAACAATAAACTCCATTTACAAAGAAATTCTTAAAATTTCTATTTTCTCACCTCATTGTGCAATATCTCTATTTCTTCTCAATCCACTTCTATTCAAGAACAATATAACCAAATTAAAATCACAAAAACAAAATTTTGTAATCAATTTAACAGATACATCGACATAAAATGGAGATAGAATGAAACCTGACGAGAAGTATCAGAGTTTGTTAGACGGAATTGACGGCGTCGTTTGGTGAGGATGAAATAGGATGCAATAAACCCTAGAGCGGAGAAGGTTCTCGAGTTAGATTGGGCTGTACCTTTTCTGGGCTTATTTTGGAGTGAAATGAAAGTAGAATAAATTTACACAATTGGCACTAAAAAGGGAAAATAACATAAAAAATCCTATTTATAGATGCAAAATGCTTCTACCTTGTGAGAGGCGAGTAACTGAGCGTGTAAACACCCCGGTACCCGTAGCAAAGCTCTTTATAGATTTGTAGTAAACCCTTTGTCTGTAGTATTCATCAAAAAAAGAAAAAAAAGAAAAAAAATGGCATCTCTCAACACAAGCCATAAAAAACATTGATCTTTACACGTCGAGATAGCCGTAGCAAAGCTCTTTATAGATTTGTAGTAAACCATATTCACCAAAAAAAAAGGGCATCTCTCAACACAAGTCATAAAAAACATTGATCCATTTTTCAAAAATACATAATCATTTTCTCCACCTCGATCTTCTCAAAATTTACAGTAATTTTCTCGGCCTTGGTCTTCACAAATTATTGTAGGTTTATTTCAAAATTTTCTTATTTTCAAAACACTACGCAGTGACTTGCATTTTATGTTTAGGTCCAATGATTAACAATGTGAAAGAAGAAGATATTGGTGTAGCTATTGAGATGGAAATTAGAGAAAAAAAATTACGTAAATAATGCTATATTTAGCATCAATCACATTCGGCATTACTCTTTGTAACATGTTTTTTATGTTCTAAAAAATTCGTCTAAATGCAGGCACAAAAAGGGTCCTCACCCTAAGGCACCTTTCATTTGTCAAATGTTATTTTCTTATTTTGAAGTATAACTATACAAAATATTCAACTCTTTCTTAAATTCTAAAACTTCGAAAAAAAAAAAAAAAGAATTGAGCTTAGTACAAATCTAACCCACAAAAAAGCATTATTAGTTTAGAATATTTATAATTTTGAAATTTTGTATTTTTTAAAAAAACTTGAAAATGTGATTCCTTAAAATTTTTAGGATGTATTATTTTATTTAATTATCAATCTAAAATAGTTGAAAAAAAAAACACATAAGTACTCTTAGACTCGTAAGACTTATAGTTTAACCTCCACGTCTTGTATCTTTTAGAACATTGATTTTCTATATATTTACAAATATTCTCCAAATTTTACTTTATTGCAATTTTTGCCCTAATCTTTTATTTATGCTATACAATTTCAAACCTTTGAATTGCTTGCAGCTTAACGACATATGGACTTCATTTGATTGTCATTGACCAAAAAGATTGATTTTGGCAATATTTTAATCAATTTTTAAAGTGTAAAATAGTAACTTTATATTTTTATTTTTTTCACCTGAAAAAACTAGAGAGAGAGAGAGAGCTTCATTCCCACCCCCACCACGATGCCCATTTTCTATGGAGGAAGAATTTCAAGAATCTGAAATCATTTTACAAGAAAATGCCATTTTTGTGGGTTTAATCTTCATCCTTTGAGTTGTTATAGAAAACACATAATTTAGCTGTAACAGAACTAAAAATTCATTTTTCTTAACCCAAAACTAGGGATATTAAAATCTTTCAAACTGAAACCCCAAAAGTAATTTTCTTATTACAAAAGACTATTTTGTAGCTTAAGAAGATCGGAAGTGTTTCCTTGAGAATTTTTTTGTCCCTTTTTGACAGTTTTCAACAACCGATTGCTGGTTTACTTAGCGATAATGATACTGTATACAATCATGCTATATGGTTGACAATAAATTTGACATTTTTTTTATATGGCAACAATATAGACTATTGATTTTAGACACATCCTTCGTATCATTTTCTAGATTCCTTTCACCTAGGTAGAAGTCATCCTTGGTGTCAACCAATGATGTACATCTAACTTAATTCTACTTTATATATGTTTTCAATGTAAAATTAATATAAATAATTCCATTGTCAAGATAAACAAAAAGAGAAAATTAGATTGTTGATTTTAGCCATTTTTCTTCAATTTTGAAACACCTTGAAGAAGAAGAAAATAAGAATCGGTCTAAAAAATTTTGTTGTTTGTACAAAAAAATCTACTAGGAGTGACCGAAATAATGTGGAGGGAAAAATGAATGAAAAGTCGACTATATTTTAAACTGATAAATAATATAGTGTCATGTAATATTATGTTAGTCTTGATGTACATGTAGCAAGATTGTTTTTCTTCAATTTCTTCACAAAGTTTGGATTGTTATCATATTCCTCGGGTTTAGGTGGCAGCAATTTTAGGTGATATGAATACAGTGAGTGGGGGCAGTAAATGCCATTATGGAGGCGGGGCGAAGAGAGAGCGGGTTCCATATTGAGGCGGCATTTGCTTGCGCATCCAGAGTCCTCGTCGTCCGGGTTCCATATGGAGGCGGCATTTACTTGCGGCATCCGGAGTCCTCGTCATCCGAAGTTGAGAAGGAGAAGAAACAGAGGGGCGACAATGTTGAAAGTCGAAAACTGCAGGAGTTTCAGGGGAAGATGAATAATTAATTTATTTTTATTTTATTTTATTATTTTATGTACAATTTTACAGTTTTGCCAATATGTTAATTTGCCCTCCGACTGCAAGCAATTCAAAGGTTGGGGACGGTAGATAGGTTAGGGTAAAAACAGCAACAAATTAAAGATCTGAAACCTCAGCTTCAATTTTCGCGCAGAGTGGTAATACAAGTGAAAGTCTAAAAGAGTACGCTATCCCCATAAAGTACGAAGCAAGATGGTCTCCTAATTACCAATGCTATGGATGGACATAACCATCAAAGGAAAAACAAAAAGAAGATTTGATCAAGCTTCCTCCAGAACAATTACAAAAATATTTTAAGAACTTCTAGCCTCTCTTTAATGTCAAGATCACTAGATATAAATGCAGTAATGTTAACAATACATATCTTGGTACTGAAATTAATACTCAAATCAGAGAATTTCACAGGAAGAAACTTGTAATGTGATAAAAGCGAAGTACGGCAAATTTGACTTCTTATAATTAGAACAACTCCACGGGCTCAGAGCCTGTACGTTCCAACAAGGTAAACAATTATTAAGAGAAAAATCAAAATGCAAGCTACAAATCGGGGACAAGAAAACCAAGCCAAACGGAGAGTTGGAAAATGCTACTTCATTCTGATGGTCTCTGTCCCAAAACTGGAATATCCTCATAACGCTTCTGTATTTCAGTTGTGGCAAAATTTAGTCAGAAATTAATGAACTACTGAGCAAATGTCCATGAATGTCACATAGAGCAAAAAAAGCTTAGTACTCAGCATTTTAAACGACACTTCGCATGACAAAAAAGGTGATGCAAGTCAATAATAAAGACTACACATAACAGGCAGGGGAAGAGAGAGTCCTGTCCAGTGGAAGAAGACTTAACTACGAATTTTTTTCTTTCCAAAAAGGCACTTGTGTTCATAGTCAATTTTTTGAGGGATCCAAGCCCCCAACCTTCCAGAAATAAGCACGTAGGCCTTCTTTTAGATGGAGATTATTAGTTTTACCATCACGTTGTGAGTGTCATATTCCAGGGTACTTTTGCAAACCAACACCTATCTCTTAAAAAAGGAAAAGCAAAAAAGAAACACCAAGCAGAAAGGAAAACACAAATGAAAAAGAATATAAAATAGTTGCCCACCAACCCCAAACCCACCTAATCCACTACGGATTCCCTGCAGACACCGACAGACGGCATCTCCAACCCCACAGTTTCACAAACTAGATTTCTTTTAATTCCTTTTTTTTTTCCATTTTCTTTCGGTTGGATGCAGTGCAACAAATACACTTCATATGCCATTTCATTTCACGTGTCCTTTCTTTAGTTGATATATTAGTCGAAGGAATGGATGCAGAATTATTTTCTGAACAAGAAGACTGTCCTGGTTCGTGAAAACCAGAGGGTGGGGATAGTGATACCCCTAATGGTCGAATGTTGTTGGGCTCATCGCCCCCTGTAGTTGTGAAGTGATGGCGAGTGGATGGTGATGCTGTGGAGGTGGTGGATGGGAGTTGAAGGAGGCTGCTGGTTTATTTAAAAATTATAAAAAAGTCAAAATTCAGTGGGAAATCTTCATCCACTGGACCCCCTGCCTTGTGCCTCTGCCATTAATAACGTGAAAATTTTACAAGCAGTCGGTGAAAAAACTTTTGGTGAAGAGACAAATATTTTTTAAAAAAATTGAAATTTTAACGGCCACTATAACATAAAAATAAATAAATAAAACTGTGTTGGTACACGTAACTCACAAGTCGACAATGTGTTCTAACAAACATATTATAATGAATGCCAAAATCTAATTTTGAAACAGGAATCCAAATGATGCTCTTTGGGCATGGCGGGATAATTGATTTCTGCCATGTCATACCAACTATTAAGTCCATTCAAACCCACTTCGACTTGAGTTATGCTACATCCCAGATTTAATCTCTGTTTCCCACTACTATATGTTTTTTAAACCATGATTTTAACACAGGTGTATTTGATTTCATAATTTGTTACCTTATAAATTACAATCCTATAACATAATGTTAAAAGAGTAAAAGATACATGCAGCTCTCAAACTTTTCAAAATGACCCTGAACTTATTAGTGGATTTAACTCTTCAACGTTGGTCCCAACAAGTGAAAAAGGGATAGCTGAATCGGAAGGGGGATAATTATCTTACTTTAATTTGTTCAATTTCTCAGAAACCAGTTTGTTTATTCAAGTAATTAAATTCATTATAAATAATATGCATCATTATATCTTCCAGCACATGATGTTATCGAACAGAGTAGTACACACAATCCACAGCCTAACAGCATTTCAAATGCCATGGTGTTTTGACATGTTATCTCAGACTTGAGAATCAGTCTACCGCTGAAACTAACAATTCATTTAATATGCAAGCAAGAACCCAGTCGTATGCACCCACACACAATGTAAATCAGCAAAAAAATCAGCTCAAATTGAAGAATGATGATTTAAAGTGATACCCCAACATTGTTGTGCTCCCACAGCCTGTGAACCCCATAGTCCACCGCCTGCAAAGTCAAACAAATCAAATTAACCCAAAATCCAGATTGCAAAAAAAATTGAGAAAGCAGAAAAAGAACAGAAATCTGAAAACCCTTAACAATCCAAAACCCAAATCACACTCCAACGGTTCACATCAAAACTCCTTTTGAGAAATTAGTTGAATATCAGTAGAAATTGTTCATTTCCCAGATCCAAATTCAATAGAGTCAATCTACACATAAATATAAACGGAAATATAAATATACTGACGCGTTCACCGAGGAAGGCACCGGCGACGACAAAGGTAACGTAGACGGAATTGCGGCGCATAAGCACTCTGTAGAGTCCTTCCCAAACACCTCCGCTTCTTCTAGCCGCCGTTTTCATTTCGAATCTTCCTCTTCTTTACAAAATTCTCTGTGAATTTCCAGTAGTTTGGTTGGAGAAAATGGAGAAATAGCGATTTTTCAGTTTAGGGATTTGAGTTTGTTATGGTGAACCGAACCGGATGCACGCGTTAATTAGACAAACCGGGTTAGATTGAAATGGGCAAAAGTCGCAGAGCCTACAGGTTGGGCATGGACTAAGCGCATGTTAGGCAAAATTAAAATTAAAATTTAAGATGTTTAATCTTATAATTACTATTTATAAATGACCCACAATTTGTAGCATTATAATTACTCCCAATCGTGCTATAAGTACACGACTCAATAGGTGGGTTTGCTTCTCCCATCAAAGGACTCGACGTCCATGAATTATTATGAAGTATGAGTTCATGTTCAGTGGAGATTAAAATCAATTTTTTAGTTGGTTTTAATAAAAGTAGATGAATTCGTGGTTAAAAGGTTGTAGAATTCATAAAATATGTGGTTGAAATGAATTATTGACTTCGATTTTGATTAAAATCTAAATTTTAATCGGAACTAAATAAATATGAACGAAGATGGGTTGTATTGTCTGGATCAGTCCGACCTTTGTTGTTTTTGTCCCATAATAGAGAAGGATCATGTCATAGGTCTATTCTTTCTTTTTGTTTATTCAAGAATTAACTAAAAACGAGATAATTAACAAAGTTGTTCTCGCTTCAAAATAGTCCAGAGCCAGACAAAGTTGGTCTTCAAAAGCCAACTCATGTGAGTCACTACGAATCTCGTGATATGAAACTAGCATGATCGTCCATAAATCTTAATTTTTTTGTGGTTGACGAATGCTCATGTGGACGTTTCAAACTACGAGCAAGTTTTTTGTTTAAAAAACCTTTTGTATTAGTTTATTAATCATTATTGCCTTAAATGTTTACATGCCTCGATTATTTATTATCATTATTTGCAAGTGGTCCAATCTTGAATCTTCTCATAGCCATTTGTGAAACTTTGGATGAAGATTCTCCCATGAATAGATCATTATACTAGGATGTTTTCTTTGTAAATTGTAAATCAATCTAAATGTGCATTAGTTTTCATCTAGGTTAAGAAAGAAAAAGGATTTTTATGCTGCAAAAACTATTTTAGAAACATAATTTAGCCCATCATCCTTAAAATTTCAAAAATATTGTTTTGAATAGTTTTTTTGAATAATGTGGGATTAAAAACTAGGATTTTTTTTTAATTTACGTGTAAAATAATTTTATTGTGTAAATGCGTAGTTAAAAATGAGTATAAGAAATAAATTAAATTAAATTAACGTAAATTATGCCAAACAGGGGTTAATTAAGTTTGCTCCAACTTTGATAGCATCTTTTTGACAAAATTTATGAATTATCTATAAATGATCAAACTTTATTTCGAGTCATACATTTTAATGAATTCACAACTATGATCCACTTATCCACTACTCAATTATATTTATTTATAAATTAAGTTGTTTATAAATTCTTCCCAAACAGAGATTAAAACTTTTAAACAAGATAGCGCAACAATTCTTTTGTCGAATTTTTGTAGATAATTTTCTGTTTTCGTTGCCGAAAACGCAACGCATTCTTTAAGACGCCTTGATAATTCTGGACAACAACGACAATTTCATTAATCCTTTGAACGTTCTATCCATCATTTAACGTCACTTTTATCTTCACACTATTAAACAAACTATTTATGAGATCATCAATTGGATGATACGAATGAATCAAGCAACTAATAGGACGACTCATAGCGAGAATTGAACAATACAATACAATACAAAATAAAATAAATAAATAGTTAATTTTTTGTTCGTATATTTTTAATCTTATCATATAACACACTGAACATGCACTAATTGTTAATATGAAGTACCAAAGGGAAATAAAGACCGAAAACATTCCCCTGTTTGATGTATATTCTTAATGAAATAATGCATTTTAAACAGTGATGTGATGAAAAATATGTGGTTAAAAAATAAGGAAAATTTTTAAATCTGCGTGTAATATTATTTTATTGAAGATTGTGCGGTGAAAATCAATATTTAAAGAATGAATTTCTTTAGAATGTGGATCAAACAAAGACTTAAACACAATAAGAAGAAATTCGAAACGGAAAAAGGGCTTGAACGTGCATTGAATATGCTAACCTAAATCGATATTCACCTGAGTTTGCTTAAGGAATCATCAATTGTACGACATGAATAAATCAAGCAACTAACAGGACGATTCACAGCGAGAATTGAACAACATTGTTACATTGGATAATACACAATTAAAAAAAAAAAAAAAAACAATTAAAACTTTGTTCGTATATGGTTTAATCCTGCCATATACTATATGCACTAACCGTTGAACCCAAAGGGAAAAAAAACCAAAAACATAACACGAGAAGAAGAAGAAATTCGAAACGGGAAAAGGGCTTGAACACGTATCGATTATGCTAACCGAAAATCGATATTTACCCGAGTTTGCACAAGGGATGAATGTAAGAAAATGATGAAGAAGAAGGAATGTAATGCACTCTTTGTAAAGAAGTAACGGAGCAAATCTGATGAATTCCTTTTAGAAATAAAACTAAAACTATCTACAAACGTTGAGCTATGCTTCTATATATACAATAAAGAAGAATAACCTAGAACACTACTCAATACAAATTAATTGACTGAAAAACGAAAAACCATACAACTGAATTGTAACAATAAGATGCTATATAACAGAATTTTGAAAACTGGTGTTCAATTTGCCTCCTGTGCAGTGACCATTTTGTCCTTCAAAGTCACGTTTTATACGGTGCCTTTTTATCAGTTGGTTGCGCTTGGTCATGTATAATCCTAGCTTCATATTTTGATACCCCCGCAAGATGGCAAGTGGATATTAGTAACTCCCATCTTGTCCACGTGTTGGTAAAATTGAAATGAACTTAATGGTTTTGTTAAAATGTCAGCAACCTGAGCATTACTACCGAGATATTCAACTATTACTCTTCCTTCCTGGATTTTGTCCCTTATTAAGTGACAATCCAACTCAATATATTTAGTTCTTTCGTGGAAGATCGGGTTGGCTAATATGTGAAGTGTTGATTTATTGTCACGGAACAGGACAACAGCCCGTGGATGATTAATGCTTAAGTCTTGGTACCTAAGCCAAGTGAGCTCACAACATGCATTTGCCATTACCCTATACTCTGCCTCTGCTGAAGATCTTGATACTATGCCTTGTTTCTTTGATTTCCAAGCTATTAGAGATTTTCCAAGCATCACACAATATCCTGTAACACTTCTTCGTGTATCCAGGCTGGCTCCCCAGTCTGAATCACTGTAAGCATTAAGCTGCAATTCTGAATCGACAGGAAACAATAATCCTTGTCCTGGAGCTCGTTTTATGTACTTCAAGACTTTATTTGCAGCCTTCAAATGCGAAGTGCGTGGAGCACTCATAAACTGACTTAATAATTGCACTGAGAAAGCAAGGTCTGGTCTGGGAATCGTTAAATATAATAATCTTCCAACAAGTCTTTTGTACATACCAGGATTAAGAAGTGGCTCTCCATCTGTTTTGGAAATCCTCACATTATGATCTAAGGGGATCTTTGTTGGCACACATCCTAAAGCCCCTGAATCTGATAGTATATCCAAAGCATACTTTCTTTGGCAAATATGGATACCTTTATCGGACCTTACTACCTCTATTCCCAAGAAATATTTTAGTGTACCCAAATCCTTTATCTTGAATCTTCTATCAAGTAGTGCCTTAAGTGATCCAATGCTATTCATACAACTGTTGGCCACAACTATGTCGTCTACATAGACAAGAACAACCGTGAAAGAAGTTTCATTGGACCTTGTGAATAGGCTGTAATCTGCCTTCGATTGAATGAACCCCTGCTTAATAATGAAGGCTGAAAACTTGGAGTACCACTGTCGCGAGGCCTGTTTGAGGCCATATATGCTCTTCAATAATCTGCACTCTTTTGAACTCCTTACATCAAGATGGCCAGGGGACATTTCCATGTACACCTCTTCATGCAAATCCCAAGTAGGAATGCATTATTTACATCAAACTGATGTAAGTGCCATCCCTTCACAGCAGCAATAGCTAGCAATGTCCTGACTGTTACCATTTTCGCAACATGGGAGAAAGTTTCATGGTAGTATAATCCATCTTGCTGTGTATAACCTTTCGCTACAAGCCTGTCTTTGTATCTTTCAATACTACCATCTGCCTTATACTTCACCTTGTATACCCATTTACACCCAATAGACTTCTTGTTAGGAGGGAGATCTGTTACAATCCAGGTGTTATTTGCCTCAGGGGCAGCAATTTCAATATTCATGGCTTTACACCAGTCAGGCGAGGTTATTGCTTCTTGATATGTGTCTGGTTCAATGTGAGTGCTTATGGAAGCTATAAATTCTTTATAGTTATTTGACAATATGTGATTTGATATGGTGGCATTGAGAGGAAAGGGTTAACCTGGAACATGAATGCCTTTTTCCTTGTTCAACTTCTGTGATGGATGAAATGAGGCCCGCTGACACATGTAATCCTCAAGATATGTAGGAGTTTTCTTGACTCTTAGAGATCTATGTGTTGGTGGATGATTGTCTGATGAATCTTGCTCAAGTTCTTGAAGGTCTGGTGATAAGAGTGGGCTTGTAGGATGACTGTCAGGTTCATGAATTAAGGGATAACTTTTATTATCAACTCTTTCTATCATTGCTTCATCAATAGAGTTTGTGGAAGGAGGAGGAATGTAATGTTCTGTTTCAACATCAGTGGGGAAGTATTGTTGTAATTTCATGTCACTATTTTCAGATGCACTGCAGTCCTTGTAAGGGAATTTATCCTCATGAAACACTACATTTCTTGAAATGATGACTCTTTTGGATTCAAGATCAAGGAGCTTGTATCCTTTTACCCCAAAAGGATATCCCAAAAATATACACTTCTTGGCTCTTGGCTCAAATTTGGCTCTGTGATTAGCTAATGTTGAAGCAAAGGCCAAGCAACCAAAGATCCTAAGGTGTGAATAATCTGGCTTGTGTTTGAATAAAATTTCAAAAGGGGTTTTGTTCTCAAGTAAGGGTGAAGGCGTTCTATTTATTAAATACACTGCAGTGAGAACAGATTCGTTCTAGTATTTCATGGGAATATCACTTTAGATTTTCAGGGCTCTAGCAACATTAAGAATGTGTTGGTGTTTTCTTTCAACTATGACATTTTGTTGTGGTGTTTCAACGCATGTTTTCTGGTTATAATTCCCCTTTTGTGATAGTATTCATTCATTTCAAATTCCCCCCATTGTCTGTTCTAATGACTTTAACTTATGAAATTGTGTGTTTACAAGAGCAAAAATCCTTGCAAGGCTGCAGTAGCATCTGATTTAGTTTTCAACATATAAACCCATATACACCTACTAAAATCATCAACTATGGAGAGAAAATATTTAGATCCATCATAACTACTTTCAGCACAGGACCCCACAGGTCACAATGTATGAGATCAAAAATTTTCTCAGATTTATGATGACTAACAGGAAATGGTAATCTATGCATCTTTGCCATGGGACACACAGAACAAGGCTCCTTAACAATCTTAGGAATATAGTTGATATCTAATGATTCTAATCTAGAATATGATGGATGCCCCAGCAAATAATGCCAGAGTTCAGAATCCTTATTTCTGCTAGAAATGGCTGCTGCCATGGAGATTTCGTTTGGGGTAAGAGAACTGACTTCTATTAAGGCCGAGGGTGAAACTTGGGTTTGTGTTAAATGGTATAGTCCTTGCCTCATTTCACCCATTCCATTCGTTTTCCAAATCGAAAACATTTTTCAGGAAAAAATATCAGACAACATTTGGAGGACCTCGTTAATTTTCTAGCTGATATTAAATTGAATGCAAAAGTGGGAACACATAGTACATTATTCACCATTAGCTTCTCTGTGATTCTCACATTTCCTATGTGTGTGACATCAACTAGATCACCATTTGGAAGTGAAACTGAATAAGATACTTTGGCTGGGAGGCTGCTATAAAATGAAGTGCAACAAACTATATGATCTGTTGCTCCTGTATCTATTATCCATGGTGTGTTAGAGTTCTTACTAGTGTTGACACAATAGGCAGATAAACAGGATGAGATACTAGAGAATTTGGAAGATTGTGTGTCTGCAGGGGTTGAGCTGGTGAGGCATTTGCTGTTTTGTGACTGCAGTAAGGCCAGAATTTGTGCATGCTGCTCTTGAGTAAATGTCATCTGATTGTCAGTCTCAGTATCTCCTTGTCCCTGCAAGGAGACCATACTTGCATAGGTCTTTCCCTTTCCATACATCTTGTGCCCAAAAGGATATCCATGGATCTTATAGCACTTGTCCACAGAGTGCCCAGTCATGTGACAATAGCTGCAGGTTGATTTGTTGTGATTGGCTTTAGTGAACCTTTCCAATGAATGCCCAGGTATCTTACAGAAGGTGCAATAGTATTTCTCCGTCCCATCACATTCTGCCTTGTTGCATTATATGAACTTCCTCTGGCTGCAAGCGCCATAGAATCAAGTATAGAGGTATCCTTTGTGATATGCCTCCTTTTCTCCTCTTGCTGGACTATAGAGTACACCTTATTTAAAGTAGGAAAAGGCTTGATCAGTAGGACTTGAGCCTTGATAGCCTTATATGAATCATTCAGCCCCATCAAGAACTTCATTACCCAGTCTCTTTGCTGATTTTCAATGACAGCTTTGAAACCTCAACAGGTGCAGTTGGGAATAGACTTATAGTTCATCAATTCATCTAGGAGTGTCTTATACTTTGAGAAGTACACACTTATAATGTCTTCATTCTGTATTAGAGTAGCAATGGATTGTTTTACTTGATAGATCCATGGAGCATTCTGTTGTCTCAACTGATGCTCCAGGTCCATCCAAAGTTCACGAGCCGTGTCAGCGTACAGAGTCCGAAACTTGATCTCTGAAGACATGGTGTTTTGCAACCAAGCAATGACTATGTCATTGCAACGCAACCAGAGTTCTATCAGCAGATCATTGGAATCTGTTGGCTCAGAAAGGCTTCCATCAAAGAAATCGAGTTTGTAATTCGAAGTGCCCTTTTATGGATCTTGCCCAAGCATAGTAGTTGGTATTATCAAGCACGTGAGTGACCAATATTGCTCCTGAATTGTCATTTCCCCCTATATAATAGGGACTGCTGGGACGAGTAAGATCATTGAAATGAGTGTTTGGTACTGGATTGGCATTAATATTTTGATCAGCATTTGTATTTGGATTTGTTGTTTTTGCAGTGATGCTTTGATTGTCTGCCATGACTATGGCTCTAATACCATGTAAGAAAATGAAGAAGAAGAAGAAGAAGAAGAAGGAATGTAATGCACTCTTTGTAAAGAAGTAACGGAGCAAATCTGATTAATTCCTTTTAGAAATAAAACTAAAACTATCTGGAAACGTTGAGCTATGCTTCTATATATACAAAAGAGAAGAATAGTCTAGAACATTACTCCGTACAAATTAATTGACTGAAAAATGAAAAACTATACAACTGATTTGTAACAATAAGATGCTATATAACAGAATTTTGAAAACTGGTATTCAATTTGCCTCCTGTGCAGTGACCATTTTGTCTTCCAAAGTCACGTTTTATCTGGTGCCTTTTTATCAGTTGGTTGCGCTTGGTCATGTATAATCCTAGCTTCATATTTTGATAATGAAAGGGTAAATAGCTTGGAGGATTTAGGGGTCGACATCAAGCAAAATGGAGGCTCTGTAAAGGAACTTGAAAACATTTGAAAATCTGAGACTTGTGGTTACTTTTGGAGGAGGAAAAAAGGATTTTCAAAATGGCTTCGCAAACTGCAACTCCATAGACCAATAACTGCCCTTTCATCAAGAACTTCATGATACCTAAAGCAACTATGTTTTTAATTAATTAAATTTCATACTGTTACAGACATAGGAATTACTCATCTAGTATATAAAAAGTTGCTTAAACATCATAGTCATAAATACATAGTTGCTCAAGTATTTCATAAACCTGGACAATCTTACACAGTATCGAATTTATGTAGACACAAGTTCCTTAAAGATGACTTCACAAAAACTAGCATTGTAGATTAACAGATGCCCAGCATCAGGTACCTCGTGATATTGGATCCACGGAAGTTGCTGGGACAAATACCGGCTCAGCTCGATTGGTATTAACTTATCTTCGCATCCTTGCCAAAAGTGAACCAAGACCTCGTTATTATCCAGAAAAGGATTGCTTATATCCGTGGGATCGAATTCCCATTTGCCATAACCAACGATCAAGTCTCGATGTATAGACTCATGATCACCCTGTTGTCTTATCTTTTCCTGAAAGATGAAATGGAGGCCATTGTAATAAGAAAAACTGGCATGTTTAATAAGATACATCAGGCAATACTTGATAGAATTAAAGAATCTTGTCCATTGTATAGTGCCGTCAATAACGCAAACCAAACTAGCCATCGTGTATTCTACGGGTAGAGGAATACATATAGTCGATCATAGTAAATATGTACAGAACACAGAAGTGTGTGTCAATGTTATGCAATATTTATCCCATCACTGCTAGGAGAAGCACATCGAATTCATTACATATCGAAATGTCAAGCTGAAAGATCCAATTTAGAGCATGTTATACTAAGCTTTAAAAGTATAGTTAAGAGTAAATAAGTTGCTTGACAGTAACTTAAAAGGTAATTTCAAATTAGTAATTTTAACTTAAAAGGAAGAAAAAGTAAATGTTAAATACTGTTTGGAAACAAAATTAACTTTATATTTATTTTGAAGCTTAGGCAAGCATGCTATACTGAAAGGTTAATCAGTTTGATAAGTACATCTAAGTGGGAGCGGCAAATCTACCTGACCATCTCTTGGAGTTTTTGACGATTGCTTTAAGATCTCCATATCAATGTGGCTGAACCCATCCAGCTTACCTTCCAGGATACTTAAAGAAGGGAACCATTTTTGAGTCATCCACCAGTAGAACAACCACGGTGCATAATGCGCAATTCGCAATGTTCGCTGGTCTTGAAAGAGCATCTTCTTTAAGGTTTCTTGTGCTAGTTTAGTGGGAAAGCAAGGCCACCAATAGTTAACAACTGGAACTACGAGGGCAGCTCCCGACAACCTTCAGTCATAGAACTCAAGTAAAACTTCAAGTATTTGCTCATAAGGAACACAAATGAACATCTTTTCAATTAAGTGTGCCTATGTGATTTTCATTAAACACTATTAGTGTAATACCCCCAATATCCTTTATAGTTTTGTGGGAAAGCAAGTCCACCAATAGTTAACAACTGGAACTATGAGGGCAGCTCCTGACAACCTTCAGTCATAGAACTCAAGTAAAACTTCAAGTATTTGCTCATAAGGAACACGAATGAACATCTTTTCAATTAAGTGTGCCTGTGTTATTTGCACTAAACACTATTAGTGTAATACTCCCAAAATCCTTTATAGTGATTAATTATGAAATTAAGACCTTTGTGTAAGAGGCTGAAACTTAGAGGACCAAATTACATATTGACCAATAGTTGAGGGACTAAACATGCAATTTCCTAAACTATAGATTTATATATGGGTATGATTTTGATAGAGAATACGTAAATACCATATAAGTGAAAGATAAATTAAGAAAATTTATTTCTTGGTAACTTTTACCATATATGCTCCACTCTATTCAGGGTTAAATGAGAGGTTCAAGGAATAATTATAGAAAAATGATAAATTTCCTTGTACGTGTAAAAATATATATGTTAATTATATTAATTAAAGCCATATTAGAGTTAATTGAGGGTGACTATAGGAAAATGGTTAATTTTCCATATACGTGTGTGTGTGTGTGTGTGTTAAGGACATTAAAGTCAATTAAGGGGTGATTATAGGAAAATGGTTGATTTTCCATATACGTGCATGTGTGTGCGCGCGCGCGTGTTTATTTTAATTAAAAACAAGTAGAAGTTAATTAAGGAAAATATTATGGAAATTAGCACTATTTCTAATTTAAAAAAAAAAACAAATTTAAGAAAATTAGCATGAATCAAGAAGAATTATTTTTCTATATATATAATTACTATAATTACGTGTCTATATCTATATAGTTATGATTTATTGATTTAAATTATATAATTTATATAATTACGTGCGTCTATATACGTTAATTATATCTAATTATGATTGATTAATTTAAATTATGTGATTACTATAATTACATGGGTCTATATATGTATATAATTATGATTAATTGATTTAATTGTATGATTACTATAATTACGTACATCTATAT
>CADEPD010013549.1:0-11836 GCA_902829195.1 Fraxinus dipetala
TTGCAATCAACCAATTACATTTTCATTCACACACATTACACCCAAATACAATCAAATTATAAACTCAATTAACATCATAAGCTAAAAATCATTCTCAAGCATTCAGAGAATTTAACTTCTTTACACACACATTGTATACAAAAAATTAGATGGAATACATACATATGGAAGTGAAATTACTCATTCTGTGTATCACGTTAGAAGCAAAAAATGAAATCGCAGTTCGATTTTCAGGAAAAAAAATCGAAAAGGCCGCTTCAAATGAATTCAGGTTTTGGTTGACTATAGAGAGAGAAAATGAAAAGGGAAAGTGAGAAAGAAGGAAAAGTTTGTCGTGGAAAAATGGAAGAGGAATAAGTGGTTGCGTGAGATAATGGACAAGCAGGAAGTGGTGTGGGAAATTTTGACGAATTTCAGGAATTAAAAAAAAAAAAAAAGATTTTTTACGACGATTGGAAATGGCGACACGTGTCCCCCCTACTTTGCTTCTTTTAATATGTAGTGATGTGAACCCTTTTTGTGAGGTGTACATTGCGATCTATAAATAGCAAAATCATTTTGAATTTTGGTTGAGATCGAGAGTACACTTGAACTAGATTTGCCAAAAAGGTAAATGAATTTGCAGTCAACAAAATAATTTGTTACATGACCTCTTGGCCATTTTTTCAGGAAAAAAATAGGGATATGAAAAATAAAATAAAAAAGAGAATAAAAAATTTGTTACATGACCACTAAGCTTTTTTTTTTTTTTTCAATTAGGTCGCATAACAAAAGTTTCAAAATGTCCACGAATTGGATCAAATTTGCATTGAGAAATGATCTGTAAGTGGGCAATAAATATGGCAATTTGAACCAATAAACCGAGCCCCGCTGAGCGACGTCTCGACTGTCATGAGGAATTTTCGATCCGATTGTCTAGTTATTTATAAAAATTCAAAAATTATTTAAATTCACCTTAGCCCATTTTTTAATGCCAAAACCCGATTCAATTATCCTAGCTCATTAATCCAATTCTCAAAATACCCTAATATAAACGGGATTAAATGGAGCAATAGAATTCCCGTCCACCTTAATCGGGGATCGGGTAAAATCTCCGACGAGGTGAGGATGGGGCAGCCCATTCCCATTCGTCTCATTGTCATCTCTAATTATAAATAGTCTAATAGTAAATAACGTGAACTCTAAATTCGTAGAATAAAATAGTTAGATAGACTAAGAATTTATTTTATGAGTAATAAAAAGAATAATTGATTTCAAAGCCTTGTAATGGAGTTGCTATCTTCTAGTTTAAATTTTTGCACATGGCCATCTCCATCTCCTCCTGAAAGTTTGGAGGTAAATTACATGTCATTTTTCTTGTGTGTATCTTGTAATTTATTATCTATATGTTCGGGTGATTGTCAAGCCCCCACCTACTCACCCATGGTGTAGATGTCAACTGTTTAACAGTTACGTAAATTCCAATAATGAAATTCGTGTTATATATTGTAAGTGTCTTGAAATATTTTTTATTTTGTATGGAGCTAAGGATTGTTATTTATAGCACTCGGGCTTATATGTAAAGGTGGTTTTTTTAACTCAAATGTGGTTAATTATATATAATTCAAATTGTCTCCAAAATATAATTGCTGCCCTAAACGAGTCTTTCAAAACGCCTTCTTCTTTTTCCTACTCTACACGGTTTGAATGTTCCCTACGCATAGAGTGAGTGGTAAGACCAACCCTTGGAGGTTATGTGGTACGTATGGCGGATCAACATATAGAGTTTAGCATAAGATCAACTTCTCAAGTTCTATAAACTACTGAGACTAGAATTCCCCTTGTTTACATAGACAATATGTCTATAAGCCATAATTAGTAATTAGACATATTGTCTTCCTGAAAATTGGCTTTCCTTTTGTATTAGTCCTTGTGTTTCTATTGTGTTGAACTAAGGGAAACATAATTTCCTCTCAGCTTACGCACAACACAGAGATTTTTCTCTAATCATCGTATACGAGATTGACAACCAAGTGACTTTTATGTTTACTCGCTAGCACAATATTCACATATTAAAAACATAAAAATCAACTTAATTAAATACAAAATAAAGTAGGATGTTGATGCGAGTGAGCACGACATTACTACTTTCGATCGCAATTTGATGTGTCCATATTATTAGATCAAACAAAACCTTTTGAACCATCTTCTTCTATTCAAAATGAATATGATGTCAAATTTTTCAACCAATAAGTGAATGTACTTTATTTAAGTATTTAACTGATATTTCATACTCATTCAGTTCCTTTTAGAACCGATACCAAAATTTACACCAAACATTACTATCAATAAAGTTTTGAAAATTACAAATTTAAACAATCAGCTTTTTTAGCTGAATAAGAAAGGGCATTGATGTTCCTTCTTGTTAGTGGCATAGGTGAATGTTAGTAAAATAAAAGGGGGACTTATTTGCACAAATGGTCCCCAACCCATGGTCTTGCTGTGGATTGAGGACTTATCGTTTTATTTTGGAAGGTGAGATCCTTATATGAACCTTTTAGTGTGAATAGTCCTATCATTTAGATCCCGATAACTTTCTGCGTTAAAAGGTCAATTTTTTAATCGAAACCCCTACTATATCCATAATTTCAATTTTAATAATAAAAACAAAATATGACAAAAAAGAGAGAGAACTTTGAGATTGTTTGGGAGAATTTTTTTCAAAATGAAAAGTGATTATTTTTTAAAAATGTGTAATTAAAAAGTAGTTAAAGGTAATGGTCCCGTGAAATGTATGATTATGAGAAATTAACTAGTTTTCAAAAAATCTTCCCAAACAAACTCTTTGCCCCTATTTGATTTTGCTAAAATTAGACTTTTAGTAAATTTTAATAAAAATTGCTTTAATATGTGGTTGAAAAGTAGTTATAAAAATTAATTATTAATTTAACTTAAATTTTGTTCGATTTTTAATATAAACCAAAATGGGGCTAGATGTTCCTTGTTGTTAGTGTCAAATGGGGGTGGACAAAACAAACATACTAAACCAAAATCAAATCGAATCGAATCGAGTTCGATTCGATTCGATTCGATGTTACAAAAAATAAATTATTTTGGTTCTTAAAACCAAGAACCATTTGATTCTGGTTCTAGTTCTAATCAGAATCAAGAGTCAAACTCAATTTTTATTTATTTTTTTAAAATAAATAAATATTTAGCCCCTATTTGGAACCGATCCATGTTAAAGTTAACAATCAATTTTAAGTTTTTAACCTCAGATTTCATGGATCCTACAACTTTCAATCATATATTTCATTAGCTTTTATCAAAATTTATTAAAAATTTAACTTTAATCCCCCCACCAAATAGGGACTTCAAGTTTTTCTGAGAAAATATAATTTAAAAGTAAGTACGTTTCGAATAATGGATATTATTGTGATGAAATTTTGTTAGTTGTTATTTATGTGACTTGCACATATTAAATTAAAATCGCGATTCAAGACAGAGTGTAATAATAAACAAGACAAGTGAATAATAATTTAATGTGTATAGCCGGCAAATAAGGATAAGAAACGTTGAATCAACTTCAATGGTCGGGTTGGAACTCCATAAATTAGCATAAACAAAGTTAATTTCATGACCTTTTCAAAATATTATGTTTAGCATGTTTCCTTATTTTAAAGTCAAGAAGACCAATTCTGAGTTGCATATCCATTTAGATTTTTCCATATCTAATTACTATGGATTCACGCGCATATACATATTTTTTTATATATTCATATCTTCAAATTCTCTCTCACGTGTAAACTGTAATAATTTTTTATTTATAATTGAACAGTGAACACTTCATTTTTTTCCGCTCAATATCCGATTAATGACAATTTTAAAACAGACTTTTGGCAAGTCTTCGTATAATGCCAAAGATGAAGAGGAATAACAACAAATTTCTATTCTTGTTTTTTGTCATTTTTTTTTCCTTAAAAGTCACAGTTGCTAGTTAGACGTCGTCAAAGTTCTGAATCCGTATAATTGAATTTCACGATATGAACATTTTTTTTTTAAGACACAACTCCTAATTTACTAATTCTCATAACAGTTAGTGGATTGAGAACACCTAAGTAGCACTTGCACCATTGAATATTAATCATATTCTTTACAAAATATAATCTCGAGCAAAGAGAACGGATTGTAAAGTGATGACGAAAATGGATTTTTAATCACAAAAGGTCCCAATTGACACTCGCAAAAATTGGAGCCAAAGCCTCAACACATAATGATTGATACTTCACAAAGGCAAGTAGGCCAAGTCATTGTACGCCGGCAAGATGCCTTAATTATTTTCAGTTTTTACCATCATAGGGTAGTGTTCCTTTACAAAGAGGATAGCGTGAACATGCATAAAGAAAAGGTCCTAGTTAACAAGCATTCCATAATTTGATATTAGAAAAAAGTAAAATGTCAATCGAATCAAGTTATACTCAAGGCAAACAAGATGTATCAAAAATAAAACCACAACAATAATTGCATAGCATGACATGTATCAAGATTCAATTTCGATAATAATTTTTTTTAAAAATAATACAACTAGTCAAGCTGTGATCGATTCAATCAGTTCGGACTTAACTTTGCACTTGCCGAGCATCTCAAGTTCTTAAAATACCATTGTTAGTTATAACCAAATTGAATTTCGAGACTATTTCTACTTATCAAACCCACCAATCATCTCAGTTTTCAAAACATTGATGCATTCCTCTCTCTTGCTCGTGCATGAACAAATGTGAATTTTTGTGCCACCACGAAATTTTGCTCTTAAAGTGCACCAAGTCACTCACAAAGTCACACGAGTGGGGGTTATAGATCTTATCCTTGCAATACAAGACGATCAAACTTGGGACCGAGTTGCTATCCTAAAGTATCAACAAAAATACACACAAAAAGGAGGTCACATGGGTAACAAAACCAGCTGTGTCCAACCCATTCAAACTACTTACCCATAAAAAAACATGATAAATTGAACAAATCTTATTGACGAAACCCATGGTCATGGTAGTGATAATTACTATCTAAAAGCATTTAATCATTGAGCGGCTTCTGGCTCAAATTATTTGAGGCAAAATGATAATAAGAGGCATAATGGTCCCAGGCGTGGGAAGTGAAAGTAGTCACGATTGTTTGAATTCTTATCATTGGGAGATTGAGTTTGACATTTTTTGCCATTGGCCCGATACACGTGAATCCAATTTTGACTGTTACCTTCTCCACACCTCAATGAAATTATATGCTTACATAGGTTTCCTAATCAGATACACCATATTCAATGCTAGGGTCAAATATTCAAGTGCGATTTTATGTTACGTTTGGCTGTGAAGTCACAATGCAAGAGTTTTTCTCCATTCTTTACCAGTATAAAACAACCCACCATCATCCAGGAGAGATGCAAATAGAAAGGAAAGGAATGAAAAATTAGAGTGCACTATAGAATCGTGGCTCTAAAATGTCAAGCCTCAAGTCTTAGGAGCTTAAACGTGCCAAGGCATTATCAGCAATTTCCTATTTTTAATATTATTTTAATTATTATAGACAATTAATAATTAATGTATACTATGCAAATTTTTGTTGGTACGGAGGGACTTGATTTGGGCTAAGATGGAATTTTGTTGGTCTTATTTTCTTTTGAAATTTATTCAATGATTGAAAATTTTGTTAGACTGGACTTCAAAACAAGAAAATAATACTTGCTAAACAAAAAGGCACACACTTCAATATAAAGTTGACCATCTTTTTCCGGGTCGTTTTCTTCATCCTCGTGCCCATGCGGCACACTAGTTCAGAATTCTAGTTAGAAGTAGGAAAAAAACTTCTAGTACTAGATGCTATGATGAACAAAAGTTAGCGTTTTCTTCCTTAATATTATCGACTACCATCTAATCCTTCCTACTATGCATGCCATTGCCATCAGTGAACTAGAGACGTAATTCAATCCTAAGTCCACTAGATGTTACAAGAAAGGACAATGGTTAAAAGTAGAATACAGTGGATCAGAACTGCAACTCCATCATCTTACGTTCATTTGGGCTCAATACAAAATTTCTCCTTCCTTCATAGAACATTAGAATTTTCAAAAAGAACCATCAATTGCCAGTAGGTTTATTATTTCATTTTACAAGATGGTTACTTGCCAAGAATTAAGAAAACAGGTTCACTATAGGAATTTTAGACGGCACACCTGGATATGCAGCTCTTCCATAAAGCAATCCTCTATATTATCTTTTCCTATAGAGGCTCGCATGATATTATTTCGAACATAAATTGCAACTCTACTATGTAAGTCATGCATGGTTTTTGAATTTTCCTGCAAATCACCTAATTACAATGGGAAAACAACATTGACACTGTTCGAGAGGTTGACCTGTTGCCTTATTTACTCAAAACCCAATTATCCAAATGCCGATCCTTTGACTCCAGCCACTAGATTCTTCCAACCGGCGACGGGGGTGGGCATGTCACATACTTCGCTGGAGCTTGCTGTTGGACTTGGGTTGGGACCATTGCCTCCCGTGAATGCTCTACTTGCGGTTCAATATTCATGTCTAAGATATCAGAAAATTTCTGACACGTTATGACTGCTACGCATGTAGAAAATGTCTCTAACAAAGAAATTGACGCATCATATTTGACAGAGTAAAGTCCATTTTCCAACGGTTTCAAGCTGAATATAGACTTGCTCTCTCGTACTCCACTCTGTTAAGAAGAGTCGATCAAATAAATCTAATGTTCGAAGTTTCAGTAAAAAATAGGTAAACTAGTACATGCTGAAGTTAAAACAGTACCTGGAGATAAAGTTTCACATGATCAATTGCAGAGCTGGACATGGATGCTTCAAGAATTTTGCTGTTTTTCTTACGGTTGGTAAGAATTCGAAGCTTGCAACCGACATCCCACCCTCCACAATCGCACGATCCACCAGATTCCCATCGGTTTATTAACGATGAAGGTCCACCTTTGATTGGTATGCCATGACAACCACTAGGAAGAATGACTACTGTGCTATTAGAGTTTCCATCTTCTTCGGGGTTGTAATTAACCCCTGATGCACAGTGTGTAAATTCATTCTTCATACACTGTCTGCTATTGTCACTTAAATTTACATCATTAAGCTTCTCAATTGAGTTCTTGACAACAATGGCTGCAATCTCCCTATTCAGCAAATATTCCTGTGTTTGATAATCCACCTGCCCCGGATCAACACTATACAACACACATTCTCTTACGACATATCTAATAGAGTCCTTCATATTTATTTCCTGAAGACAGGAGCTTGAAATCTTCATCTGACCTATCATATTGTAGCCAAGGCCGCAACTTTTACTTTTCGACCGCTGATTTATCCAGTTCACTCTCTTTTTTATAATCTCCTGGACTGAGTAGAATGCACAAGTTATGCTGTAATCACTCTTTCGAGATGATGGCAAACTCTCTATAACTGCTGCTAGCATATCGCTGCTGTTATTAACCACAAGTTTGAAAAACGGGAGTCCGTTCTTCAACGTAAGCTGCAAAAAGGCCTGCAAAGTTGACGCCTCAGCTTTCCTATCTCGAACAGGTCCACAGACAGTCGCGCGCATCATAGAGTGTGAGCTTACATCTGGTGGACGGACAGTCTCGGAAGAGTGAGCTCCTTTGTACTTTAGCCATGGGTCTAGTAATCTCCGTAAAGGGCTGGACCTCCCTCTGCCACTAGCATTTGACTTGTCTCTATCACATTTATCCGAACTGCCAGATAAAACCTCATGCCTCCCCGAGCATGACTCGGCAGCAGTATATGTAGAACTCAATTGAGGAACCTCAGAGTTCTCCCTGAAACTAAAGCTCCTACTCATCCTCCTCCCAAGGCTGAAGCTGAACCGGCGATTAGGAGAGGGATGTCTTCCTTTCACAGCTGGCCGTTCAGCTATGTCCCGGTCAGTTCTCCTGGAATTCTCGACTGAGTCTGAAAATGAAGGTCTAATTGTTTTTTCTTTCACTGTTGAAAGTTTTGCTTCAGATGGTATGGCTGTGACAGCTATCTTACCAGGACACACACTTGTACAAGTATCCAAGTTCATAGGCTGAGAAGTGACCAGGTTATGTGGTTCCATACTAGATTTGTCTTGATCTTTGACACCAGTAGGCAGGGGACATGAATGTGGAATATCAGCAAAGAATTCTCCAGAGCACGGTCCTTGAGGAGAAAAGCTATCAGAAAATCTGTTCCAATTTTCTTCCGCAAACTGTCCATCAAATGATGCCCTCGATTTAATAAACTGAGAACTCTCCAAGTAACTCCCCTTTGGGAAATGTTTTGGTACTAGGTGTATGTTGTTTAGTGTGTCTAAAGGGTGATATTGGTCAGCAAGTTTGACCTCATCTTCTACTCTTGTCTTACCCTTTTCCCCATCAGAAGGGATTGTATCGCACAAAAACTGTGAGAACTTATGTTTACCCTGGTCTAAGGGCAAATTTCCCTTTTCCAATAGTGTCTCTTCATCTGAATCTTTCTTCTCGCCATTGCCCATACATCTCCTCCCACCATTGGACTCAATTTTCTCAGAGAAATTGTCTTGCAGCCCATCAATGGTCCTGCTACTTCGGGCAGTTTGAACTTCTTCAGTACACGTGCCCTTTCCTCTGCACCGTCTTGTACCTTTATTCTTTTCTCCTTTTCGGGACAAGTTATCATGTGAAATGTGAGGCGATGGATTAAAATGCGAACTATGTGACGAAAATTGTTCTCCCTTATACAGTGAACTGGGATTCAAACCATGAGATAATGGTAGTTTTCCCTGATTTGAATGAGTTCCACTTGCCATTAACACCGAACTACTGAACGATGGTGACTTTTTCGTTTGTCCTTTTGTAGGCATATGTTCATTGTACTTCCATTTCTCCAGAAGCTTCCAATCAAGAACTCCAAAGTTCAAAGCCTTCTCTTGAATACTTTTCTGCTTCTCAAATTGCTGCAGAAATCCCGGTAAATTTGACATATGCTTGACAAGCTCATCATCTTTACATGTCTTATTCTCTGAAGATTTGAATTGGATCTCATGCTCAATATTTGTACCCCGTCTCAGTTCCCAATGTCGATCAATGTATGGCTTGCCAAATGGGTGTCGAACCTTATGTTTGTCTTGAAACTGTAAACTCTTATCTGCCAATGGCATTAGAGTCTCCGCCTTGACAACATCTGAGATTTGTAGTTGCGTTGAACTCCTCAGCTCTAAACTGTGGCCCATGTACCTAGCTGTTTTCTACACATTCAGGACCTAAATTTATGATAGATAACATGGCATTAAATCTCCACTCATTTTCTTGAAGTCTGATTTTCTTCCTGCAGACCAATTTAACAAGGTAATCAGTAATTCAAAATTCAAAATTTTTCCACTGTACAAAAAAGGGATTTGAAAACTATTAACTAGACAAGAATGCAATGTCTTTACAACACCAGGAAAATAGGAAATCGACTTATTACAGTTTTGATACAATAATTGAGAATGCTGTGATTCTCACTCTATATATCCATAACAAAGCACTGAATATTAGCACAATGAGAGCATTTTAAAAGTTACAAAAATTTAAACAGTTGGGATTACAATTAGAGATGGCCTGCAATAAAACTCAAAACTAAATCAGAAATGCTGCCTTTGATACACTAGTGTTGCAAGGAATTTCCATTTTACTTGCATTCTTAAAAGGAAGAAACAAGGACATCCTTTTTCTTGTACTCAATGAAAAGTATCTAGGCTAAAAACTCAAAACTTCTCCCAATTTAAAGATCCCAGAGGTAAATGAAAAACTTTTAAATCGTTTGCAAACCTAATTAGCTTATAACACATCTATCAAACATAGTCCACTCAAAATACTAAAGAAAAACATTCCTATGCATCACAATTAGGACCAATTGACTAGATTTTGATCATTTACGTGCAAGTTAACACATTTAATACCTATGCATCACAATTAGGACCAATTGACTAGATTTTGATCATTTACGTGCAAGTTAACACATTTAAATGCAAAATATTAAGGCCTAAGGAAACATTTCAGGCCGAAATTCTTTATGTTTTTAAATATACGCGTATTGCGTAAGAATCCAAGGGCAAAACCCGAAAGAATAAACATATTAGAAAAGCTTCTAGCAACAGATCAAATCTAGATTACAATTGAAAGAGGGATTTCCATTGAACACCCCAAGAATCAGATGAAACTAAATCTTGAATTCTAAACATTTCTTCAAGATTATAAATCAAGTGGCCAGGATTCACACCCAAACCAAGAGATCCATAGCAGATAAAGCTAAATTATTACTAAAATGCACCGAAATGTACATCAAATAACACAATAAATCAAGAATAAACACTCAAGATAGCTCAAGAAAAGAAAGAACTTCCACTAAAAGCATCATCGGTACTTATATTAAATCTGTAACCAATTTCCAACACACCCCATAAGATAGTTCAAGGAATGAAAATCCATGGCAGAAATCCAGTAAACCCAGTTATTTTCTAATTAAAAGAGAACAGAAAATTACACCATAACAATAAATAGATGACTCTAAACTCTAAAGGTAAATTCAAAAGCACGTGTCAATGTGAAATAGATTCAAGAAAATGCAAATCCATGGAAGACACGAGACAACCAATAAACCCAGTAATTTTTCAATTAAAAGAAACAAAAGAGAAAATTAAACCGGAACAATAAATAAATGTACTTACACTAAAGTCTAAACGCGAAGAAAGGAATTGCAGAGTCAGATAAAAAGCAAGAAATCTTCTTAGAATTGCGGGAAGCGTATTGTTCGATGCCTGAGATGAAAGAAAAAGCAGGCGTATGAGCTACAGGTACTGATGGATAAAATACATACAATGTATACACATAGAGAGAGAAACTCGCGTGTTACGAAGGAGTGAGAGTGTTCTTAAAGAGAGAGAAAATGAGGTGTCTTGCTTTCTATTAAAGAATCGGACGGTTATAAGTGAAGGTGGAGTTGTAACGTCATCGAGTAGGGAGGTGCCATAGCCCATAGGGCCAATGGTCTAGGGAATGTGGGGGATTTTGCTAGGTGTGTACAGCCCCCCTCTCCCCTCACAATAGGGGTTTACAATTTTTTTATTAGAGGTGGATCCCCTATTGTCAGGGGATATCAACCCCAATTTTTTATTTTTTATTATTATCAACAACTTTTTTTTTTTTTTAACTTCTAGTTAAGTTAGAAATATGATAAACGAAACAAATAATTAAAATGCTCAAGTGTTTTTTCCTTCTTATCTTGGAGTTTGTAAAGAAAATTGAATAAATATCATATCGATTAGTGCTAGGTGAAATATCACGTCAAGTGTTTTATTACATTTTGGTTGCGTTCATAGTAATCCATAATGTTTATATTGTTTTGTGGTCGACTTGACTTGTATCATGAAGTCAACTTTAATGTTTTTGTGATTACTGTGTATGATTGAATTGAAATATTTCATATTTCACTACGTGCACCTCGTAAAATAATGAGAGAATAGTATTTCTCAATCTTCTAAATCCTTAGCTCATAATTACCAGTCTTAACTATTGGAATTGTTGAATTCGCACGTGAAAATGTGATGTGGCCTAAAAGTTTTAATCTTTCAAATGTTCTTTGAAATTGGTTTAGCTTCGAGTTAATTTTTTTAAATGTTTTGTCATCCAAATTTCAAATGATATACATGTAAAATTATACAAACCACAAGTGTCTAAAATCCATTATCAAGTCTCTTTTATTAACGATGACTATAATATTTTTTGAGAACACTTGATCAAGATGAAAAAAACATAAAAAAATAAACGAAAAAAA
>CADEPD010013558.1:0-11366 GCA_902829195.1 Fraxinus dipetala
ATGGGTCGTATTCAAGTAATAAAGTGAATTTTTTGAGTTCAAGTTTTCGATATCTCAAAGAATTTTTACTTTCGATTACATAACTTTAATCAGTTTAATAACAACAATAAAACAAACACACAATAAAGATTTTGATTTCGAAAATGAGAAAATAAATAAAAACTATACGAAAATAACAAAACATAAAAATATTGAAGATTTCAGAGGAAAACTTGGTTGGAATTCATGATTTCACTTAACCGTCGCCTAATTATTAACAAATTACTCATTTACGATGTCAACCCGATTTTCTAATTTTAATTAATTACCTCTTTCAAGGAAATTTAACCATAATTGATTGGTTTAACATACTATATATCTCTATGTCAAATTAAAACAAAACATCTGCATTAAATATTTGTGAAAATACTTCAATGAGTTACATAGGGTTAAAGGTATATTTCCTTCCCCTACAAAAACATAAGGTTTTTACTATTTGATTTAAAATGCATAATCTTAACGATGTACAAATCTCTAAACACAATCATCTATTGATCATATAAATGATAATGTAATAATAGCAATAGTAAAATTACAAGAAGATAAGTAATTTTAATATTAAATAGCAAACATTAAAATTAATTAAAGTTGAGTTAAACTTCAATCATAAATCCCAACACAAATAATAGCTCATTTTATATAAACGATAAAAATAGAATGTTCCATACAATACATTGTCTTAGGGATGTCAATTTGGCACGTCGGCTCGGGCCGTCCGTGACTCGATCGAGAAAAGGCCCCAGCTAGTCGAGCCCCATTTTGGGAAATCGGGCCTAGCCTGCCCATGTGGCCTTATAAAATAAAATAAAAATTGAAGTGGAAGGAGGGAAAGACTCAGCTGTGTAGCTACTTTGTGTCATATATATATAAAAAATAAAAAATAAATTGGACCAGTCCGTTGAGGCCCGAGCCTCAAATTTTTTTTCGAGCATTTGCTCTGTTCGGCTCGACTCGATTCTAGCCAAAAAAAGCACAAACCCATTTTGCTCGAGCTTTCGAATTTCGACTCGTGGCTTAGTTCGGCTCGTTGGCGCTCCTACATTGCCTAGAGGAGATAATAATAATAAAGAAAATACAAAATTTAAAATACAACCCTTTTGTTGGATTTTTGAAGATGTTAATGGCTTGAACTTGATTTTTTCCCAAAATCACTCCACCTCTTTTGTTGATTTTCGTTATACCCTTAATTTTGCCTCAAAAATGTCAAGAAATTATGGGAAGAAAATGAAAGGAAAAGAACGAAATAGAAATGAAAACAAAACCAGGAAGAAGCCTCTCCAGATGAAGCTGCTGCCGTGTTTCCCTATCCAAAAATTGCTAAAAAGTCCCTGCACGTTTTGGAGAAAAGTAACAGGATCCCAGCCATGCCAGCTAAGGTGTGCGCGCAAGTCGGCTTGAGACGCAGGCCTGAGGGAAATGGCCACCCTCAGTAACCAACGAAAGGAGCCAAGGCACGCGCCAGCTCTACAAGCTTAGGCGCTCGCCTGGCCGAAGTTTTCGTTTTCTCCATTTTAGTCCTAAAGTAAATTGCAGTCCAAGTCCGTACACTTTCATCTTGTGCAGTAGTTAGTCACGTGTAAAAATTTAACTTGACTAACTATTAATTTAGTCCTAAATTAATGTGCACGGGGTTGGGGCGCCAGCGCACCTGCTATATATGAAAAACACTATTTGTAAAAAAGGTGGGCCCCCCACTATTGTGAGGGGCCGGTAGGGGGTTGTCAACCCCCCCGGTACAAATAGCACATCCCATGTGATATAGGGGCTAGCATCAACTTAATGCCTCTTTCTATATTCAAGAAGTTAGGTCTTGGAGAAGTGGAATCGATAACCATTACTTTGTAACTTGCTAATGTATCTCTCACATACCCACGAGAGATCATTGAAGATGTGTTGGTTAAAGTTGACAACTTAATTTTTTCGGCCGATGTTGTGGTATTAGATATGGAGGAAGACAAAGAGATCCCATTAATTCTTGGTTGTCCATTTTTAACAACTGGTAGAACTCTGATTGCTAGTTGACATTGCAGGTTAATGAAAAACAAGACATGTCTAACATATAGGTACCTATGAAATTCCTAAAAGAAGTCGATACTTGTCAAAGAATTGACTCTATAGGTGCGTACATCGGTAAGTGGAGGGTATAAAGAAGATCCTTTGAAACCTCTCAATACTGTCAAATCAAATGAGGTTTTGAGAAACCTGGGTTGAAGCCAACTCTTGAGCATCCTTGTTATTCCTTATAAAGGAAAATTCTAATGCAAGGGAGCTAAATTGTATTATGAAAGTAGCAAGTGCAAAACATCTTTTACAACTCGAAATGACTATGGGAAAAGGCAAAAATCTACAAAGAACATGCTAAGAATCGGCATGAAAAGATGATTTTGAGGAGAAAATTAGCTCCTGGACAACAAGTACAACTTTATAAGTCCCGCTGGATGTTGCTTCCGGATAGGCTTAAATCACAATGGCCAGGGCCATTATCCATTCACAATTGTTCGGATAGAACCTACAAACGTATGTGATCTAATACAAGTAATAGAATTTATAAGTTGAGTTATAGTTCCACGAGGAATAATTGTTAACTATAGTTTATCGGTTTCTATCAAATTCGATGTTGGTGACGCAAAAGAGATGTGATGTCTGTGATTATCCTAATTAAGCTAAGAATACACTGTAAAAAAAAATTGATTTTTATCAAATAATGGGATGCATGTATTGGATTTCAGAATCCACATATTGATTTCTATTTCAATTTCTCGACTTAAGTTATTGTTATTCAAATGTTCATGCAAATCGATAATCCATTAATAAATATTCTTTTTCAAGATATATTAAACATGTCCTAAGCACGATCGATCATATCCCTAGTTCGAATTCATATGCAAATAAATCATTCAATCACATGATTATTACTATAGATGGCACACAATATAAATGTTATTCCTATCATTTATTGTCCATGTGTCAAATATGCAATGTTTCATCCTATTATGAGTCTTCCAACACTACCATAAACAACTAATTGTCTAAATAGTGATCAAGAATTCAAACAATAAAATAAGCATGCATAAGTGATCAAGAACATAAGGATTCACTAATATACTTAATCTTTGAATCAAAAAAGACAATAAATCAGTTTCATCATTCATACAATACAAAAGAAGTTTAGCCTTGCATTATGATATTCAAATTACACAAAAAGATATGGAAAGACATCACCCGAAGTAAATAGATGAAGAATTCAAAAACATGTTTTCTTGCATGGAAATCTACAATTTGATCCTCATATCTTCAAATCTTGTTGTAAATTCTTCGTCATCGCTTGCTAGCCTCTCTTCAATGATAAAAATAATGGTTCCCCCCATTCAGGACCTTCATTAAGTTGTATAAGATGCTAAAAGATCATACCAAAACTTACCGAGTTAAGAAAAGGAAATAGAATTTTTTTCCTTTAGTGATCTTCAAGGCATGCGCCAAGTTATGGGTGAGGTGCACACTTAGAAGGGTGAATTTGGCCTCACGTGGCCTGGGTGAGGCACGAGCATGGGAGCGCACACCTAGTTTCGTCTCTAACCAGCTATCATTATTTTTGTCATTACTTCCTCTCCTGATAGCTGATTGAGATTATTCAAAGTGCAATAGAAAATTAACTCAATGGGTTAGGATTATTTTATAAATATGATTTTTCCAATTCAAACATTTACTATACAGAAAATGGGTCTCAATCTGAGGCTGAAAATTCAGAGCATAACTTTTTTGGCTGAAAATTGATGTGTGATAGTACTTTGACTATATTCCATCCCTTTGACCTCTTATCTCTTCCAATTGACCATTAGCATTCTCAAACACAACTTTTGAGTATTTTCACTTTATTCCTCAAACTTGGATCTCTTACAATTTAGTCTATTTTCACCATTTGTTTCCAATTCCACCATTTATGTCGATTTGTACCTAACAAACACAATTCACATAGAATTAAGTCATAATTTATCAAAATAACCAATAAAAACACTAATTTAAAGGCTCAAATAAGTATACAAAATACACTTATCAAATCCTCAAATTTGAATATTTGTTTATCCTCAAACAAACTATAGCCTAATTCAAAACATAATTGGTTAAATAATATGTTGTTGGTCTCAAGATTGAAATTTCCACATCAATAGAAAGAATAGTTTCAAAATCACATAGAACAATCAATCCCTACTTATTCAATGTAAAACTCGACTTGTGTATCAAGACTTAAGTAAAACATCACAAACTCATGCTTGGTTCATTTACCAACCCTCATTGGTCAAATGTCTTCTTTCTTCACTCGTGAGATACATATTCCCAAAATTATAATTTTCACTTATTTTCCCAAATTATGATCCTAGGATGAATTTCAAATAATCCTAGTCCTCACTCTATCTAGCATCGATACATGTCACTAGTAGCAGTTAATACTTCAATAACTAAGGATTTTCCAATATTTCGACTGGTTCAACCTCTAAGACTCAACTAGCTAATAATCTCTTGTTAAAGGTCTAGTTCTTTCAAAGAAGTATCTGGGGCTTAATCAAAGTATGTAGTACATTTTTTTCTTTTTATCGACTCTTATGTGCAGACTTTTCTCCATTAAGTTTTCTAAATGACTCTTGTACTGAGCTTTTGGTTGGTAAATATAGGGCATCAAGTTTCAAATACTCTTGTAGGCTCAATCTTTCGCATCATAAAGGCTACGAAAGACATTTCATAATGAGATAACGTTTTTCTTTTTATTTTTCATGATTAGTGTAATGCTCTGCATTAAACACACATTCTCAAAAACTGACTAGTAACTTAAGATTTTCACCTAATTTTCATCTTATTGGCTTTAGATAATCTACACAAGAATTTCTCGCATGGATTCCTTAATCATATCAATGTCTTCCTACACTAGTTTAGCCATCTCCACATTATTCTAAAAGTGGTTTAGGGATGTATATAATAGAGACTTCTTGGTTTAATAACTAAATTCCACTGCTTTCAACCTATTACAACATATGAACCACAAAATTTATTCATGATGAAAAAAAAGTCTCGTGAGCAAGTAAGATCAAGTTTTACTTAAATAAGCATTAATCAATCTCAAATTGTAATATTTCCACCATTCATAGTTTAACGCATTATTCCAATGTATACATCAATGTCGGCAAGGCCATCTAACCTACACAAACACACAAAAACAGTAAATATTTTTTCTCTATATAATACACAACAAATATGCAAAAGCAATAAAAACACATAATCGATGATAATATCCCACCCCAAACTTAAAATGCGCATTGTTCTCATTGTACGAAAATATAGCACTACATATGCAAAGAAATGGACAAAGAGGAAAAACTGAAGACTCCTCTAGTTAAGTTGAAGGTGGATTCAAAGCACGTTGAAAAGTTAACTCAAAGGGATACAATTCTTCTAAAAATATCATTTTTCCAATTAAAACATTAACTATGCCAAAAACGAGTTTCAATCTGAGATAAAATATCTAGAGCATAACTTTTTCGACTATAAATTAATGTGTGATAATACATTGACTATATTTTACCCATTTGATCTCCTTTTTAATTCAGTTGACCTCTAGCACTCTCAAATTTTCGTTGAGAGGTCTCACAAACTTTTGAATATTTGTACTTTAGTCCCTAAACTTTGGATCTCTTACAATTCAGCACATTTTCACCATTTTTCTTGAATTCTACCATTGATGTCGATCTGTATCTAGCAAATGATTACACTACACTTATCAATAACATATTTCCTTTTGTTGCTGTGGAATTGAAAGGCAAGAATGTATTCATATTCCAAAATAATGGCCAGCAATGTAAGAAATACTATGGAGAGGATAAGTGGAATGTGGAAGGATTAATGCCTCTTGGGGACCCAACGTGAGGCATTCCTATAACATCAAGCTAGTGACATTAAAGAAAAGCTTATTGGGTGGCAACCCATGCTCTTTTTCCTTCTTTTCAATTATTTAGATATTAGTTCATATTTTTATTTATAGTTTTTTAATGATTTTGCTCCTCTAGTAGGTCAATGCTCAAGTTAGGGGGTGAAACTAGAATCAACATCCATCAATCCACGACCGCCCACCATGATGGTGATAGCGATGAAGATAATTGATGTCTTTATTCACGGAAGTCCTTTTCCTCATTTGTCTTTAATTCTACATTGGGGACAATGTTTAGTTTAAGTTTGGGGGTGAAACATTAATTTTAGGATTGCTTAGTTGTTTTTAATTACTTTTGTGTGATTTTTTTTACTATTTCGTGTTATTTGTGTGTCTTTTATAAAAAGAAAAAAAAATGTGTCGCATACTTGTGTGAGTTAGATTGCTTTGTCAGTTATGATGCATATACTTGAGAACACGTTATGTGTTTTGAGTTGAAATTTTTGCTTATCCACGTAGAATGTGACACTATTTATGCACACGAATTGAGTTAACGTGTATTGGATTAAGTTGATTCATATATGCTATAGGTTGAAATAATGGACTTAGATGCTCAATCTCTTAAAACTAGTATGTATTACATCCTTGAACCACTTATAAAATAATTTGAGGATGGTCAAGCCAGTAAAATAGATAATCTAGAATTGTGTTGATTTCGTGCATGTTGAAAAATAAAATTTGTGTAGAGTGTCTTTAACTATTAAGTATAAGCTAGTAACGACTGTATATTAGGAATCTAAGCCCTATTTATGTTTGCCTTGAAAAAACGTAGAAAAATGGCATTTCACTTATTAATCATATGCCTCTCGTAGCCTTTTTTTACTTCAGTTAGTAATTCCGTTGGAGTATCTCGAAACTCGGTACCCTTTGGCCTTTAAAGTTTGGGAGTTATCATCTAAAAGTTTGTTACAGGGGCCAAGAAGAAAGATTAAAGGGGTGAGATTGATCTTGAGCTATAAATATGAAAAAAAAAAAAACAGCAAATAATTGTGCAATTGAGATTGAATTGTGGGAACTTAAATAACTAATGTATTTGAATTGCTTACTATAAGCTTGAATGTCGAAGCACTTAGATAATTGGGAAAATCATCACACGCATAGATTGTTGACATCGCCGTTTAGACTTAACCAAATTTGAGCGGTGAAAGAAAGTAGTAAATTGAAAGTCCCTTAGAATACACAATGGGAAAAGAACAAAAGAAAATAAGTTTGCAAGTGTGTGAATTCATGAGTAAAGCAATGATATATTTGTGTATTGAGGTCGGGAATTGAACTAACTTGTGAATGCATAGCGTTGCACTTGATTCTACATACACACCCGTTTACATTGGATAAGTGAGAATTTAGCTTTACATTCTAATTTGAAATAATGTTTTCAATCTTGAGCCAAAGGGCAAGCTATCTAACTAAACATTGTTGCATACGAGTCAATCCAAATGTATAGTAGTTTTTTCAAGAGAAAAAAACCTTCGAGCACTGCCAACAAATGATCCACTAGAAAAGACTAAACATACGGATATGGTCCAAATGCAACTAAATCATAATAGACTCTGACTGTCAATCTACCGAAAACTCCTCGATTATGCACTCTAGCACTTGCTCTAGAACTTTTGGACTTTTTTTCCCCTTGTGGATCTCTAATAAAGGGACAAAATGGTTGGCAATAGACCTTTAGACTATTAATAAGTTAGCAGGCATGCATAGCAATCTGAAAAGTAAGTATATCCTGCTTTATGTGGAAGTTTACAACTTTCACTTAAGTACGCCCTTTCATTTTATAAACGGATACTGTAATTACAAGCCATTTAGGACACAATTTTAACATGCAATATATAAACTAATTACTAAAACAGAATATAAACATGTAATTCAGTTGAACTTCATAATATAATTTCGGTATGTAAACTTATTTTGTAAAGCAGTCTACAATTGGCAGATAGTTACGTTAATTAATACTATGCAATGCAAAAAGATAAGTCAGACTAAATACAAATCATTTATAGCATACAACTTAACACATGCATGCAATTATTAAATCTGTACAGACTTATAATGCAACTCTAATAAAGTTATATATTTTTAAAACATTCTAGCATGAATCAAAGGTTACGTTGCTAACATAATGAAACACGTAGCAAGGCAAATTTAAAATTTCAACAAAAAGCACCAAGGAACACTAAAAGCATGGAGAAATTGCCAATCTTAAAATTGTTGGGAAAAATTGACGTGTATAAATTATATTCTAATAATCAACCTTCGATGTGCATAAAACCGAAGAGAGCTTCGACTTACTAAAATCAAATATGTAAAAGTAGAAATGGGAAATGTAAGAATATGAACTCGATAGAGGCAAGAGTTTGAACTCTTTCTCCTTAAGACCATAATGCCTTATAGGGTGCTAACGATTTTCTGGCATTCGTCTTTCAATATACAATGATCACGTCCAGCAATAGAAGCAGTCCAAATTACATAGACTAGCAAACTTACTAATGTTTTGAACTCTCTCTATATGAAATTTGACTTAAAATAAAGGGAAAACTATTTTGAAGTGAATGTGCATTAATATGACAACGCAATCATGAAGCGAATGAATGAAAATTCCAAACACGTGAGGTCTATATATGGTAGTTGAAAAGTTATGTCTTAAAAGACACAACCCAATGAAAAGGCATGTCCAAAAAGACATGTCTTGTTGGAAAATACATGTCCAAAAAGACATGTCTCTACAATAATAAAAAGATGCGACTTTTGGAAAATATCATTTTAAAAGGACAACTTTTCATCCAAAAATTTCTAGAATATTCCATAATATTTTACATAAATTTTCAACTATTTCACGTATTTAAGTGACTTAAATTTAACTTAATTTCTCATTCATCAAATAACAGTTTTCCACTAAATAATCATTGAAAATTTGATCGAAACCAATTTTCTATACAAAATTTCAATAATCTCCCACGTGAATGAAAATTAATGCAAATGACCATGCAGACACTAAAAAGAGTTTAAACGGAAAGCTATTGCATCTGGACAGGTACCTTATGAGTTTGAACCTTTCGTAGTTGAATACTATTAGACTTACTTGATTAGATCATTAACGTAATGTCTTGAACTCTCAACCGTTGGTGTAAGTCAAAACAATAGTACCCACAAAATAACCTCCCTAATATCTTCGAGTTCTCACGGTTGTGTTCATTTTAGCCTTAAACAATTCTTGAATTTCATAAGTACTTTAGAGAATTCAAGCCTTGAAACATTCTCATTGAAGTGGACCCCACTTCACACTTATATTAGTTATCTTCTATTAAGAGTACTTGCCATACACTACTTGGTTTGTCTAAGATATAGGAATCAACTTTAACTTAACTAAAACATTTTACTAATAGAACTTTTCTTATCATAGTTCGTGTAGGAGTTAAATCTCAAGTGCTCATTGAATCTTTATAATTTAGTCGTCCCATTGAAACAAGATCTTGGAATCTCCAGTCAGTAATGTTGGGTTACCATTACAATTATCCTTACGTAGTAGGCTTTAAGCACATTACCCTCGATATGCAGTATACTTGATTTCTTGATAAATTTTTTTCTTAGTGGATCCATGAGTTTACATGAGATCAACTGCTTTATGATATTATGTCTATGACTTATATGTCGAAACTTACCAATATGACAAATTGCATTTTATTAAATATAGCTATTACAAATAATTCATTTGATAGACACAAATAGTCACCAATTAAGAAATTATCTAAAACTATATGTTTCAATTCACAATTTGTTCGGAGAATTTCTAACACATAACTACATTGGCTATGGTAAAATAACTTTACTAGTGAATTTTTGAATAATTGGTAATAGACATCATTATACCATTATCCATTACAAAGCTGTTCAACTTAATGGATATTATTTTAATATTCCAATATTATTGCATATCTGATACTCATGCAATAAACAATTTTGTTTCCATTTTAATGAATTTTAGTTTAGGGCGCTTCACCTTTGTGAACCATTCTCGTACTATGAAATTTGGCACAAGGATTTTCTACCTAATTTTTTATAATTTAATGCAATCATGAATTGAATGAATTAAAGACATGTCTCTACAATAATAAAAAGATATGACTTTGGAAAAAAAATCATTTTCAAAAGGACACAAGTTTTCATCCAAATAATTTTTGGAATATTCCATAATATTATACATAATTTTTCAACTATTTCACGTATTTAAGTGACTTCAATTTGGCTTTAATTTTTCATTCACCAAATAACGATTTCCACTTAAATGATTATTTAAAAATTGGTAAATACCAGTTTTCTATACATAATTCCAATGTTGCAATCTTGCTGGGGTTTTGATCGATAGTGGAAGAGGATAGCCAGATATCTTTCATTGTGTCTGATTATAGTGGTGCCATGAAGTCGGATATGCACCCGAATGAATGAGCAGAGGAAAAAAAATAGTGTATAGGACTCGGAGATTGCTGTCTACATTTACATCCATCAAATGCAAGAAAAATGGTTAATTTTGCAGACCATCTACTAGCTAAGCAATCTTTTAATTCTTGTTCTAATTCTACTTGGAAACTGGAGTGAACATCCTCCCGATTTTCTGGTAGAAATTATTAATTCGGAATCTATTCAATAATATTATTATTTTTACTATAAAATAAAAAATTGAACAATTATTGGAGGTCACCGAACTTCAAAAGTTCCCTAATTAGTCATTGAACTTTATAAAAAGTTCCTAGGAGGTTACCGAATTTCAAAACTTCCCTAAATAGTCATTGAACTTTGCCAAAAATTTCTCTATCAAGACCACAAAGACATTCAATCACCAAGACTGAAGGTACACCAGAAGTTTTCACCATACACTAAGTATTACGTAAAGAAGAAGAAAGAATCACGAAGAAACTAGAAGGCATAAAGGCTCTGGACTCAACCACAAAGAAACGAGAGAACATAATGAAAAATTAGGGCTCAGGAGACGGTTCAGCGGGAATCAATTAGTCCAAGCCATCACCGTTGATCCACATCTCATCCAACGGTCAGAGCAGCTCCCAGTGGTAGTGAATTGGGTCGGTTGTTTGGGCCGGTCCATATGTGTTACCGGGCAATGTTTATTTGGTAAATCATTTTCAGCAGATTGGGCTTGGCCCATTTTCATCATTGCCCAAAACATTATAAACAAATGACATAAATTGCATCAAATTCTAACAAATCTCCCCTTGATGCCAATGCCATAACACACCAAAACATAGTAGTGTATAGTAACACCAACATCAAGAAGATAATCACCTGCATGAAAAACACAAAGTTACCCAGTATCAATCCTTAGAATTTGCAAACA
>CADEPD010013587.1:0-13299 GCA_902829195.1 Fraxinus dipetala
CGACTCGTTACAAACGAGCACGAGCTCTTATATGGCGCGAGTCGGCTCGGTTCGGCCCATTGCCATCTCTAGACATATTTGGCCTTGGTTAAAAATTACCCTTTTAAAAAGATAAATAATATTTAGACCATGTTTGGGAGAAATTAAATTCAATAACTAATTTTAATAAAACATTTTATGTTTCACACTTTTTCAACTACACATTTCACAAATCTAATTTTAATTCCTACTAAACAGGACCTAGTTATAAAAAAGTAAAATTGTTAAAAATAAAAATTTAAAAACCATATTTTTACAAAATTAAATAATTTTAAATTATGTTTACATATAATCACAACCAAACGTGTTCAATTTTTCAACTATACTCTTATCATAAGTAAAAACTGATAAATGTTTTGATGAGAACTATTATTTTCAATTAAAAGTGTGGCAAATATATCCTTTCTTGTGGTTTTCGAGAATTTTGTCCTTCAGTTTTTTACGGAGCGGCTATCCCTTCGACAACAAAGAGGTTTTCACTATTTATAAATATATTATTGTTTTATCGACAAATGATTTAATGTTCTAAAGACATTATCATTTGACTCGTTCTACTTTTACAGAAGCAGTTCTGTTAGAATTAATATAGATGATGTTGGAAGCGGCTGTTTGGTCTATCTGTTTTTTTTTTTTTTTTTTTTTGGTTGTGTGTGTGTCATTGTTCAACCAAAAACTGCCAAGTGTCTTTTATATTAATTCTGACAACATATTTTCTATACAAATAGCAAATCTATTATCCTTTACATCTTTGTCATTAGCTCATCACACACACACACACACACACCACATATTGTAGTGTATCACGTCACCGGTGCTTAGCATAAACTATACATCGATGTTTAGCTTGTGCTACTCGAATGAGTGGCAGACTACATTGAATGCTGTAATTAATTTTGTAATCAACTATTATCTATCAGTGGTGTGCCATGTTACCTAAGTGCTTAACATAAGTTAAGTATCGGTGCTGTGTGTGTATTTGTGTGTGTGTGTGTGTGTCGAATTTGATCTACTAAACATAGTACTTAGTTTTTGCTAAGCACCATGCTTAGGTGCTATCCATCATGTTTAGAAGATCATTACTACACATACACACACGGTGTTTAGGAGATCAAATTTGTATATTAGTAATGATCTCCTAAGTAAAGTGTTTAGTTTATGCGAAGTACCATATTTAAGTGGCATCCACCATGCTTAGAAGATCATTACTCTACACACACACGCGGTGTTTAGGAGATCAAATTCATATATTAGTAATGATCTCCTACGTACGGTGCTTAGATAGCACATTATATTAGTAAATAGTTTGTTTGCCCGATATTACTAAGCACTAATTAAAATTCGTGTATATATAAACCAAGATTGTTTAAACTCGTGCTCATTAATTAAAATTTTAACGTAGCATTCTGGAAGATAAATTTGACCCACTTATGAAAAGTATGTAGAAGATAAACTGTTTTATTTTAGATGTAATCGACGTGATGTGATTATTGATTTGTTGTTGCAACCTAAATAGACACCGTAGAAGGCGTGAAGCATGCAACAAGAATCTAGGACTTGGCCAAGAATGCAATAGATTTTCACACGACATATTTATATTATTATAAATTAGGAGTCAAAACTATTTTTTTTTTTTTTTAAAAATTATAAACAATAGCAGATTCTCTAAATTCTCGTGCTTTCACACTCTTCAAATTATCATTATTGAGTGATCACACGCTAGAACAAAAAATCACTAAAAAGATTATTCGTTGTTAATTGTGGATAAATTATATAAATTAGGGTTAGACTTTTCAATTTTTCACTTGGTGCGATTATCTCTAACTTTCAAAATAAAGTTTTGGATCCTCAACCTATTTCAATATATGAATTTGAGTCCCAAGGTGACAAATACTGTCAAGTTGAACATTTACGACTTTTAGTTGAAATGGAGATAAATTTATCAATTTTGGAGTTTTTGCCCCCATGTAGTTGTCATTCATGTGAAATTCACATGCAATTTTAACTTCTATTTGATGATTTTGGTCATGTGAGGACACGAACTCAAGTATTTAAAAATGTTAGAAACTCAAATTTTCATTTTTAAAGGTTGTGGATTTACAATCACACTACATCAAATGTTGGGAAAGCTCAACCTTAATTTTATAATCAATTTACTTTTGGCATCCTTGCCTTCACACTTGTCACACAATTAAATGCGAATGTTTTTTTTTTCTAGTAATGCTTCATGTACAGAAGCATTAGTCACGGAAATTTTACAGAATAGACACAAAGGGCGGGTCCCACATGTATTTTTTTAAAAAAGATTAGCGCGGGGCCCACCTTTGTGTCTATTATGTGAAATTCTTGTTAGTAATGCTTCTGTACATGAAGCATTTAAGCCTTATTGTATTGCATGCAAGGATTTGGGGCTACTTATGGAAGATATTTTCCACCGTCTAACTCAAATCAATCATATTTTATATCTAGCTATAATTTCTTGTCAATTTTCAATTACAACTTTTCAATAACTTTTGGCTCTTGAATTATTGGAAACATATAGAAAGTCAAGTTTGAGTAGCATTGTGTTAGATCTACAGGCAACCACACACATCCTAAAGATGCATCGATTGACGTGACTTGCTTGGTAACTCTAGCTAGACGAGCTTGAAAGGTGTGAGAATCCAAAAATAGTGTTGATGTTCTAAAAGAGTTGTTCGGTGTAGTAGTATATGAACTTGAGTAGTTAAAATATATAAATTTTGACATCTGGACATTGAGTTAGCCGGTACTCGACATATAACTATATTTATAGTTGTGTATTTTTTCTAATATTATATAGTCATATATGACATAGTGCGTAATGTACCAAACACGTTATGTGAATGAATATTTGTTGAAACTAATCAAAATTTGGTTCAATAATAGAACAAGTCAAGTTTGAACTTCTTATTTCAAGAGCATATATGAGAATTAGTAATAATAGTTTAATTAATTATTAATCTTGACTTCAATTTTAATACTTTACTAGTTATTTGGTTTCTGATAAGTCATGCCAAACGTTCCCTTAGTAAATTAAGATCAATCCTCTCAATTAGTTATCACATATTTTTTAACAAAAAAAGACTGGATCACAAATCAAAGAATTTTCATTTAATAGTTTATTCTAGACAGTAAAAACATTGTAACATAGGGAGTCGATCCTTCGTAAATTTGTAATAAACTATGCAACACAAACAATGTTATGATACAATGATATATTGATTTTTCTTTTCTTTTTTTCTAGAGTTATAATGCAAGATAATACGAGACAAGAATATAGTAGTAGTACAGATGAAATTTTGACATATTCACGATAGAAACAAAATAATTAATATATTCATATCATAGGTCTCATCGTTAGGCCCCATATGAACAGCGAAATGTTGGATTTCTTTAGTGATGCACAAAGAATCCATTATCATTGAGCAATGGCTTTAGTACCTTTTCCTATTTCATTTTTATTATTAATTAGAAGAAGATGCCCTTTATGTAATTTGAATGGCCAAATAGAACCCTATATTGTATTATGTTGACATATCATGTCATGAGATTGAGCTCTTAATTTATTGCTATTACTTTTTTGCCTTTTCTTTTGCAATTTCAATGGTGCAAATAAGAGATCATCATTAATTCTCTTTAGCCTTTGTTGTAGTGCTCATTGTTTATTGAATGCTTTATTCATCTTTGGATTTTTTTATTTTTTTTCAAAAGTGGAAATTAAGAAGACTTGAGAATTAATATGCTTACCATAAGCTAAGTAACGATGTTCAGAAAGTAATTTATATGCGTGTGTTTTAAAGGAATATCAAACGAATAATTCGTTCTATCTAAAGCTTAAACAAGTAGTTCATTCCATTTAAAGATCAAAACAATAGTTAAATTTCAAGAGTTATACTTTTAAATGGGACACCATCGTGCACGACATATTGAGTATAATATCCTGCTTGAACTACCCCTTTTAAGTATCGAGAATTAAGTATAGATTAGTGTACTTAACTAATCTAATTCTTTTTAGGAAAACGAAGGAGGCAACGTTTAGGTCTATCGTCATTTTATTTGGAGTGAAACAACTTAATTTTGCAATGCAATATTTTGTGTTTAACTACAGTAACAAAAATAGAAGCTATACCTAGTATAAATATAAAATACAAAATCGACATCGACATCGACAAATAATTTTATATTACTTGAAATAACAATTATATTTCGTACAAGTTAGCATAGTATTATCAAGAGTTCAAAACAAAGAAAACTGCTCAAAGTTGTAGAGGTCATTCACCCCCACACCCCCACCCCCCACCAACCCAAAAAGAAAAAAATAAAATAAAAATAAATTCATTCTTTTTGGCCCAATTTGGGCTGCTCTAAAAAGTTAAAATTAATGCGACTACTCGACGATGAGATTGCCCTTACTTTATATCTTTGGTTTCCTTTTAAATAAAGGTGGGTCTATGGTGGAAACTTGAGATAATAACCATCACATTTACATTATTACTATACAATTTGGCCAAACGTTACCAAAAGTTTTCTCCAACTTCCTAGTCACACACGTACTAATTTATCAAAAGTCGAACTTTAATAATGAAAATATTTTGAAGAGACGTATAGTCAGACTTCCAACACACGAACTCAAAAGGAAGAAAGAAGAAAAATAAGACTAACGATAGTAATTATTCTATGACACACTATCTTCCTCGAGTTGCAATTTAAAATCACGATGCATTCTTAAATAATCACGAATCTGAAGCCAAGTCGTCTCCCAACAATTTAAATTAGAATGTGTTTGATGCATATTAAAATGAGAGAATGCATTTTTTTGAATTGATGTGATGGAGAATATGTGGTTGAAAAGGAAGGAAAATTTATTGAAGCGATGAAAAATATTATTTTATTGAATAATGTGTGATTGAAAATGAGTAGAAGAATAAGAATGAAAAAAATAATGTAGCTCAAACAGGGGCTTAGTATAAAAAAAAATTATCATCAACTGCTTGCTTGAAGGAGATTCATTAAACCAAGAAACCTTGACTTCTTCTTGCACAGTCTACACACTAACACAAGTAATTGCTTGCAAGAAAGCTAATTTAGATTATCATAAATGCCATCCATCTTTTGAAAACTTGTGTGAGAATGTTGATGTTATAAAATAAACTGGCCAAAATACCATATTAAACGATAAGGGATAATTCCCACAAATATAAAATAAATAATCGATATATTTATCTGTGTTACTTTTTTTAAAAAAATAAGGTTGACATTTTAAGATGAAATTTCAAATCTTAATATGGTATTAGAGTGCGTTAAGATCAAATGAGCAATCTGATTTGACAAGACTCAAGACAAGCATACATATTTGATGATTGTTTCTCAAACAAACAACTATCTAGTGGAAAGATGTTAAAGGATAAATTTCACATCAAACGAATATAAAATAATAACCAACATATCAAGATAAAGCTAATCTAGCGAAATATGGTTCATCACTTTTCTTGAGGCTTATCTTGAGTTAGACAGAGTTTCTGAGAATGCGTTCTTTATGCATTCGGTCAATTCAGACATACATGTTCTTGTTCACTTTCATTAGTAACTCGATTCACTTTGACACTATTAAATAAATTGTGAGCATGTTCGGTTTTGTCGATATTAATAAATCGAGGAGTTCATGACGTCAAACTTTTCACTACCATTGACGAAAGGAATGGAGATATTTCTTTCTGTTATTTCAACAGGAAAAGAAATAACATGATTCTGTTTTGATGATGCAGTGTGAATCAGACGAGGGTCCGTTCCTATTACATTATGGTTGGCCATAAATGAATTAATTTCAGCACTAACTGCACGCCACACGACGTCTGTGTCATATCTTATAATGTACATATTTTGATTAGATGTTTTGTTGTACTATGATCTCAATCAATTGATATAAAAGGTCAAAATGTCCTAGAAAAAAATAATGGAATAGGGTGTTCTTGTTTGCCTTTTATTTTTCATATGTCGAGGTCCAACGTATCTAGACATCATTGAAATATATATATATATATTGTTGCATATTCTTTTCATATTGCTGTGAAAAAAATTGTTACCTTATAATAAAATATCAAAACACAATAGGCAAATAAATACATAATAATTAAATTAAGACGTGAATACTTATCTTTCTTTAAAAAATTTAAAGCCAAGTTATCTAACAAGAAAAAAAAAAAAAAGTTTCGAAGCGAATAGTTCTATGGGAAAATTGCAGTTACGGTACCAATGAAGACCTCATATTTTCTCTCAACCTTATAATCGATCCCATCCAAAATTTTCAATTCATCTCACAACCACATAAGCTATCCCATCCCAAATTTAGAATTTTCAATGGAAACCCAAATCATCAATAGTAACACCTAGCCACATTGAACAACCAGCAAAATAGTGGTGGATTGTACCGTGTTTGTGGCCCGCAAGACAAATGAAGCAGGTGTATGAATTAGTTGATTTATGTTAATATCTTTCTAAGGCTTCTTCTGTTGAATTCTGGTGAATTAGTTGTGGGTTCTTGTTGTGGTAGTTTAGTAGGTGGTGGTGTTATTGACTTCAACTAAAAGTGGTGGTTCAGCAGGTGGTTTTAGTGGTTCTTGTTGTGATAATGGTGGTGGTGGTGTTAGTATTTAGTAGGTGGTGGTGTTGATGAATGGAATGATATGATGAGATGCTATCGACGAAATGGAGAACAGGGGTATGGAAGGGTGTGTGTGGTTCGAACGATGGAAAGGTAATAAGTTGCAAGCAACGGAGATGGAAAATATAGTGTATAGTTCCAGCGCATAATGTTTTGGGATAGAAATGTGAGTGAGGCGACGAAAATGGTTGAATTGGTGGTGTGGATAGCAAAATTCCAGTGGTGCCACCTTAGAGGCGATTGTGGTGTCGACGTTACGGAAGAGGCGATGGTGATAATGGAGGCATTGTCAGGTGGGTGGCGATGATTTTGGGGTAAGAGGTTGGAATGGGACGGGGGTGGGGGAGTGGTTTTGGTTTTTTATTTTTTGATTTATTAGTTGATATAATTTTTTTTTTCCGAAAAAATATAAATTTACCATGTTACCCTTTTAAAAATTGGTCAAATAGTTAAATTCTAATTCTCTAGTCCACTAATGGTTAAACCAACGGTTTCCATCCATTTGAACTTCAAGTGCGAATTTTTGAAAGTTTTGGTTACATATTGGTACAAATGAAAGGTTTGGACAAAGTCTATAACCAAATGAAAGATTTGATATCGTTACTGCAATTTTCTCTAGTTCTATTTAACATCGGTAAACTTGAATCCAATCCAAGCCCAATGTATAGTTATCCAAGTTTTAAAAAAGACTACACAATCATAAGATATTCATTATGATTAAGAAAGTAAATTTTATAAGAAATATTTTTATTAATTAACGCCAAAAATAAATGACTCATTTTATTTTAACAATAAAGGAGTACATGTTTTGCTAAGCTTAAAATGAATTAAATTGTGGTTTCTATATATGCTTTTTGTATAATATTCTTATTTATGAGTAAAAATTACTTATTTTGACAATGAAATAGTTATTATTATTAAACAAGTAACTTGCTCTATACTTAATATATCAGTAAAAAGAATATTTGTTAAAAGTTATTTACTTATAAATTAATGTGATTAAAAGCATATTATTGAAATGAATCAAACATGGATGTGAAAAATAAATCCAATTTCTTGGGCCCTCGATATTTTCGGTCGATTTTCTCCATTTTCAATTGATATTAGAATGTGTTGGTATAAATGATTGATGCCAACATCATATATTATTTTGAGAACTGTGATGTATAATCATGTATTTTTTATTGTGTTTTAATCAAAATTTTCATTTGTTCGGAATAAAGGGTTGTAAAAATTATTCGGAATTTATATCTAATAAGAATGGTCGTTAGTATTTACTTAGTTTTTGATTGATGGGTATATATCATTTGCTCATATCTATCATGCATCCATCAATTTACATTTCCTAGGAAGAGCGTCGACTTCCAATTTGACAAGGAAAGCTACAAAATCTATTATCTTAAGGTTAAAATCTAAATTTGTACTTACATGAGTATCTAACCCATTTTGTCATGCTTAACCTTCTAAACTGTATCTTGAGAAGCATAGAACATCCCTTATGATGTGAGTTCATTATAAATTTTTCAAAATTTAGCTCATCGCAACATATTTTTTTGGTTCTGCCCCTAGAAGAACAGATTAGTTCTATGCAATATTAATCAAGAAAACGAAGGTGAAAAAAATTATTTATTATTGTCTAATATTTCGTATCAAACATGAACAATGTCGTCAGAAAAATCAATGGATCAAATATAATTTTTCATTATCTGTATAATTTTAGATAAAGTGGGAAGATGTTCATTTCAAACCAATCAAAACTACAGATAAATTCGAAAGTCTACCCTGTGTACCTTTATATGGAAATGAACACTGTTAATGCTACTTTTGTCAATTACCCAACTAAATATTTTTGGTTAGGAGTTAATGCTATTCTTGTCCTAATTTGAAAGTTTAACTTGCAACAAAAGTTCTCAATTTGAGTCTAGCCCATTAACTAGACCCAACCCATCAAATCAAACTACAATAGGGCCCCCGTTTGAGCCTCGTCATTCTCAAAATTCATTTTTACCATACTTGTTTTCAAGAGCAAATTAGGTCCAATACCCTGAAAAAAAATACTAATTTGATTAATATCATATTAACTAATTAAATTATTTAATCACGTATTTAATACGTTCTAAAACTAACAAAACCACCCGAAAACCCCAATCAGTCCCAATTACAGAACTTTCAGAAAGTTCCCAAAGAAACTATCTCATCCAAATAATGTCACCGTTCTGCTACATCCGAATTTGAATTTGAACCCAAAGAATTTCGAACTTCGTCGCCTCAGGTTTTGGAGGAAAAAGAGTCGTTGATTCGTGAAAGACTATTTTCTTTCTTCTACTTATGTATCTGTATTTAAATAATCGTATGTATATGTATGTATTCAACTTGCCCAAGACTATTTGCTTTATTCTCCTTCGACATCAGCTCAGCTTGTTTTGCTCAATGGATTTGTGATTTTTTTTGGGAAATTATGTGAAATTGAATTTTTTTTTTTTTTTTAATCTCTGAATGTTGCAATGGAGTTTGGGGATGTAAAAAAAAAGAACGAAATGGTTCAATTTTGGTGAACCTTATTCTGGTAGGAAGAAGAAGGCAAAAGAGAAGGAGCTCAATGAATTGTTTAAAGTTGCAGTGGGCTATCATGTGCGAGGAGGTCATGTGAACCTCTTCTGGGCATTTGTTATGTTAAAATTATTTCAGGTTCTAGGTGCATTGGGTTTTATGCAATATGTTTATATAAAAAAAATTAAATTTTATTGATAGAATCAATGGTCTAATGTGGAGCAAGAATTAGGTTATGGAAGCTCAATTGTTGGTGATCATAGTGACTATGATGATGACTCGAATGGTGGGGAGAGTATTGAGTTGGACGAGGAATTTAGTGCGACGGATCATTGGACAATGTAGAAGTGGCTGAGTTGGTAGATGATAGTGATGATGAATTGATTTAAAGATATTTGACATTTTTGATGGATATTTTGTCGATAAAATGACTTAAGATGTTTAGCGGTGAGCAAAGAAAGATGAGAGACGACTGTTGTATTACTTTAAAAAAAAAAGAAAATTCTACCACTTTATTGAATCGATTCCAATGTTTTAATTGGTGTTTTGCAATCTTTTTTTAAAATTTTTGTCACTTTTTAAAAATATTTGTCACTTTTTTGAATTTTGTCACTTTTTTAAGTGTTTGTCACTTTTTTTAGCATTCGTTACTTTTTTTTCTAGTGTCACTTTGTTGAGTGACAAACATCATTTTTTAATAATATTGTATATTGTTGTTTAATTAAAAAGTGACACTTAACTTCAAAAAGTGACATTATAAAAAAAAAAAGTGGCACTTAATTTTACATAGTAGTTTTTACTTTCAAAATACTTTTCATTTGATTTTTCAAAAGATGCCTAATTTTAATTGGCTAAGTTGGTAGATGACAGTGGTGATACATTTACTTAAAGATATTTGACATTTTGATCGGTGTTTCGTGGATAAATTGACTTATAAATATTTGGTTGTGAATGAAGAAAGAAGATAATGGTTGTGTCACTTTATTTAATAACTGTCACTTTATTGAATTGATTTCAATGTTCTAATTGATGTTTTGTCACATTTTTTTTTAAATGTTCGTTACTTTTTTGATTTTTTTTTCAGTTTATGACTTTTTTCTATTATTTTGTTGATATTTTTGTCACTCAATATTATTGAGTGAAAGACATCATTTTTAATAAAAGTAATATTGTATATCAGTGTTTTATTAAAAAGTGAGATTTAACTTTAAAAAGTGACAGTATCATTTTTTAAAATATTTTTTACTTTCAAGATACTTTTCATACGGTTTTTTAAAACATTTCTAATTTCTAAGGTATATTTGTAAATTGTCCTTTTTTCAACAATATATTTTCTCATAGAATAATTTTAAGAGCAAATGTAAAACTTTTTTTTTTTTTTTTTCATCCACAAATCCTTCAACTTTTTCCTATTTCAAAATACTGTCAAATGAGCCTAAACAGGGATCTTCCATCCGTTGATTTACAAACCTCCTGGATGCTTCCACAACTCCAAAGGCCAGCACATATTGAAAAATACATTCTTAATTGACTGTATAATTCAGAAATCTGGCATCAAGCCCACTGACGTCATCCTAGAAATCGGTCCTGGTACTGGTAACCTAACTGAGAAGCTTCTCGAAGTAGGAAAATCTGTAGTAGCAGTCGAACTTGATCCCCGTATGGTTCTCGAGTTGCAACGTAGGTTTCAAGGAACCCCTTCGTCTACTCGATTGGAGGTGAAAATTTTTCTTTGCTTATGATGGACATTTCTTTTTCTTCGGTGTGTAATTGTTTCCGGTCGAGATTATTACTTTGCTTGTTATATTTGTGTTTGGATCGAAAACGAGAAACCTGGGGCAAACGGAAGTGTTGTGTGCGAGAGTGTGTTGGCTGCTGTTTTTGCACCAGAAGCAGCCTTTTTGGGCCATGAGGAGCCTGTCTCTAACGGAGAACAGCACGATTGCTTTAATTTGGAAAATATGTTGACTACTTATGCTGAATTTATAACATGGATTGAAGCTTTAGAATTAAAATTAGATGCTTCCATTCATAAGTGTCCAAGACTTCAAATTTTCTGCACCCAATTCTTGGCAAATAATGTAGCATTGCAGAAATAAGATGTGCGTGTGCACATTTTATAGGCCGTGGTTAATGTTGAACAAATTGTCTTAGTTAATTTCTGTCAATTGTTTTTCTTGGTGTATAAAAAACACTCATTGGAATTTCAAGTAGGACTCTTAAAAAGGTAGGAAAATAGTTTTTCGAACACACTCTGATGCTTAAGTCAGTGAATAATGATAAAATTGAACATTTAGGAGTGTTTTTGTTGTGTAACATGAGCATACTTCCTTTAGGACGAATTAGTTATAGTTAGTAGAGTTTCTTTGTGTTAAAGAGCCGTCTGACTCCCTTTTAAAGTACATTTTTAGGTGCTTATTTGGACAATGTGCTTTTGAACCAAAAGGTTGTCCAAAAAAACCCTAAAAATGTGCTTTTAAGCGCAGCCAAAGAAGTTACCAAAAGCCTCTATTGAACTGGACTGCTCTTGAAAGGATGAGTATAGATTTCTCTACCCATAGAATTTTTCTTATTATAATATTGGATGATATTTTTTGTAGTTAATTCTTAGTACAATAGATTTTGTGTACTATTCTACGTCCAAGACTATTGGATGATATTTTGTGTAGTTAATTCTTAGTACAATAGATTTTGTGTACTATTCTACTTCCAAGACTAGGTTGTAGATAAAAATTGACTCTTAGAAAACTCATCCAATCTTATAATACCTGATGATGGATTAAAATCCATCTTTGTCCTTATAAAGAGCCAGTCCAATTCAAAGGGGATTCTAACCACATGATCTTTGCTAAATTGTCAATAAACTTTGTCCTATAAATGTTCTCAGTTAAATTCAAATCACATTTCTAAATATCTTTATGTTCAATTTTCATATATTGACTTAAGTATCAAAGTGTCTTCGAAAAATTTGTCTATCACCTTTTTATAGGTGTTAATTAACATTTTCGAAGTAATTACTTGGATCAACATAGACAATTTGTGGAATTGACGCTAAATTTTTTTTGACAAAGGTCGATGTCAATAGTTCCTGGGATTTCATGGCTCCCTTATTGCAATTTCTATTAAGCTTTTCGGTTTCATTTTTGTAGATCCACAAGGGTTGTTAGCGGAAATTGATATAATTATAAACAGTCTGTTGATGAAAATTGACATTGACAGTCCTTGAGGAATTTAAGTCTCCTTTTTGTAGGAGCTATTGATTTGAATGCAGCATGTATTTAAGTTCTCAAACATCTCTATAGTTTATGGTTGTGTCTTATTCTTTTTATTTTCTTTTGGGGGTAGGGATATAAATTTGAGTGACAAATCTGATTTTCCTGAATGAATGTTAAGTGTGTATTCCCTTCTTTATATAGAATTACAAACAATTAAGGATACAAGCTATATATGGAAATTAGCTATTATGTACAAGGAAACTACCTAATTAACCAAATTTAACCAAATTTGTTGTAAGTAAATAATAATAAACGTCTAATAATATACTACCAATAACCCACCCCTCCTCCCGGCCAAAAAAATATTGATGTTGATGAGTCCACAAGCATCAATTTGCTATGAGAAAATTATGACGGCGCCGAGTCAGGGATTTGGTGAATATATCTGCGGCTTGATGAGTAGTAGAAACATGGGGAAGGGTGATGACTTTGGAATCATAGGCGTCTCAAATATAATGACAGTTCACTTTAATATGTTTGGTGCGTTCATGATACACAAGATTGGCCGCAATCTGAATAGCACTAGTGGAGGACATTGAGGACACGTAACCACACAACCTCAGAACATGCGGTGGACATAGCTCGGTATTCAGCCTCAGTGGAGGACTTAGAAACACGGTCTTTTTTTTACATTTCCAAGAAATGAGAGCATCACCCAGAAAGATACACCATCCAGTAGTAGATCATCGAGAATCAGGACACCTAAATTTTTTTTTTTTTTTTTCAATTTTTTCTCTATAATTACCCACCCCTATT
>CADEPD010013590.1:0-11484 GCA_902829195.1 Fraxinus dipetala
AAATTATATTTAGTTTGTGTAAAATGTAAGCAAATGTTACTGCCTAAATTTAAGAACAAGAAAAAGAAGAGTAATTTGAAAAAAAAAAAAAAGACTTGTATCCAAAACCATCGAGAATTTTTTTTTTTTAAAAGAAAAAAAATGTCCGCGCACCGCGAAGACATCGTGTCTCCGTGGTGCACGGAGAGAGGAGAATTTTTTTTAAAAAAATTATAAGAGTGCTAATAATTAAGATATTTCAATTCTTCATGTTAGCTTTTGCCTGCTCATGAATTAAATAATAGTTGGAAATGTTGTCCTATTCGATAATCTCCGATCTCATCTGTGAACATTCATTTTTTATTTTTTTTGTTATATGATAGTGATTCTAAATATATGGGTCCGAATAAAGAATAATGCAGGATTAAATACCTAATTATTCAAAGTCCGACATCGTTTTTATAACATATTTGGGAAAAAAATGATGTGATGTAAAATTGGAGGATTGGAGGTATGAAAGTTGGGAAAATGAACATCAGCATTTCATTGGGTTATTATTGCATCTACAGTAATCCAAAACTGTCATTTTTAATATAGCAGGATGAACGAAATAGTTATAGAAAGTAAGAAAATCAACTTTAACTTTTTGTAATAAAAAAGAAAAATGTTAGGGTATATTTGAGAGAGATTTTTCAAAAACTACTCTTTTTCCTTCAAAATCATTTTTCAACAACACATTCTATGAAATTCTTAATATTTTCTTACTTTTTGATCATATATTCTGAAAAAAAAAAAAATCATTTTTCTCTTCACAAATCTCTAACAAACAAATTAATAATAAAATCTCATAAACTAATATTTTAAAAAGCACGTGTGAGCCAAGCGATCTCACTCTCGTCATCGCCTAAAACTTAACGACTTCAAACAGCACCCCGCCTCGCTTTCTCCGTCACCAAACTCTATACATTTTGGATTCATTTACGCTCTACGCACAAAATCCACCGCCGTTCCATACAATTCCCGCCACTTGCTCACAGCGGAGCTTCGACGTTTCAATAATGTCTCAATCCCTCTACCTTTTCATTTCCACCTCATACTCTCCCAAACCCCTCAACAACCAATCCTTCACCCAAAAGTTAAATTTTAACTGCAAGCGAATTGCACATTTCAGAACCCCTAAAAAGACTGCTCTCACTGTCAAAGCCTCGGTTTCGGATTCGAAGCCGTCTGTTTTAACCTCGGATAATGGTGCAGGCAGAGTGTTATCCCCTACGCCGCAGGATTATGCTTCTTATGCTGCACCTGTGGTGGCTGATCCGAGCGCAATTGAGGTTGATTCAGTGACAGAGGCGGAATTGAAGGAGAATGGGTTTCGGAGCACAAGGAGGACGAAATTGATATGCACTATCGGTCCAGCCACGTGCGGGGCGAAGCAGCTGGAGGCACTGGCGGTGGGGGGAATGAATGTGGCTAGAATTAATATGTGCCATGGCACGCGTGAGTGGCACCGGGAAGTGATTCAGCGTGTTAGGAGACTGAATGAGGACAAGGGTTATGCAGTGGCCATTATGATGGACACTGAGGGAAGCGAGATTCACATGGGGGATCTTGGCGGCACCTCCTCCGCCAAGGCTGAGGTACATTACCAATTCACTGGGATGTTTATTTATTTAATGCCTTTAGTATAATAAACTTTGGTGGTGCTAGAGCAGGCAAAGTGTAAACTGAAAAATGGGATATTTTGATATATTGTTATTGTTGTAAATCATGGTTCTTTTAGCGCATCTTAACCAGGTACAAGTGCAACGGTAGCTGGTGCTTTTTATTGGCTTTAGATGTAATGCATTTAAAAACTTCAAAGTCGTTTATGATTTTCATAGCTAACTCCATCTAATTAGTTTCTTAGCAGCTTCCTTGAAAATTAACCGTGTGGTATGATAGTGAGAAATTTTGATCTTATATCCGACTCCACCAAGCTGAGGCATGTTTATAAGTAGTTCTGTATTTTCTTGGCCAAATGACAATAATTACTTTGGAATATTTATATGTTATTTACTGTTTGTCGACTAATTAAATGCTTGTAAATCTAGCCCTTGAAAGTCGAGTCAGAGAAACTGTGAAGCTATGAATGAAAGAGGTTTTCTGTTGTTATTTAGCGTGTGAAAATGATTTGTATTGATGAGAAGGGAGTGAAGTAATAAGGCTTACCTCAACTGCTGAGGCATCTGATTCTCATATGACTTTTCAGGCCAAAATACAATCTTATGCTGTCAAAGCTTGGGGTAGATGAACAAGCTCTGTAAGAATCAAGAAAATGAAACATATTTCTAGACAGAAAATAGTGAGAAGAATACAAAACTTTGTATCTCAGATTATTAAATTCATGGTTGGAGATTTTCTTCATTTTATACAATTCAATTGCAGTAACCAACAGTTATAAGTTGACATGGCATCCACAAACTCGAACCACTAACTAACTTATAATTTTCGAGCCATTTATTTGAAAACAAGTATATTTGTATCATTACACAACAAAATTTTGAGATTTATTTCTCTTTATGTGTGTGTATAGAGAATTTGGTTCAATTGTGAAATTTTCAGCAGGTTACTCATTCTGAGGTTACTTTTCTGTTTTATCGTGTAAAAGCCAATGTATAATTCTAAAAAGACCTACAATTTCAAGCAGTAATTCAGCACTTATTTGCCAACTTTGTATAGGGAATTTCAGTACAGAATACAACCATAAAAAGAAGCAAAAATATTTTGGAGTGTATGATTATTTATTGATTCATTCCAGCTGCAACATTTTTTTGGTTGATAATGTGAATTTTTATTTGACAGGACTGAGCTTACATCACTATGGAGAAAAATCTTCTCCTATTTCAAACAGAATTCTGTTTTAAGTTTGTTTTTTCTTTTTATTTATCAATAAGATTTTTGGGTATAATTACTTTAAGATGATAAAATCAACTACATAATGAATTTCAAAGAGAACAGAAACTGCTTGCAACTTTTGAAGTTCAAAAGTTGAATACATATAGAACATCTTCAAAAGCTCTTGAGTTTGATAAGAAAAGTCAAATATGCAATTTGAAGTGATAATAACATCAATTAGATTTTTGGTTTAGTTACTTTAGATAATAACATCATCTAAGTATCGAATTTGAAAGAAAGGAAAAATTATTTGCAATTTTTGAAGTTCAAAGGTTGAATATATATAGAACATAGCATTTAAAGCTATCGAGTTTGATAAGAAAAGTCAAACATGAAATTTGAAGTGAGATAAACAGAATAGAGTTACAGCCAGTTATTCAGCACGAACATAGATGTGGGGTCTTCGTAACGAATCCTATCACTTATGGTTCTGCAAAACAGTTCTAATTCTAAGGCATTATCTGAATAGATTTTTGGTTTTATTTAGCATATTTTACCTTTTGTGCTCATTGAATTTATGTTCTCACGTACACTCTCATTACATGGACCCCTTGAATATCTCTAAGCTGCACTTTCCTTCAAAAGGTTGGTCTTCCAAATTGTTTCTTTAGTATTGCTACAATTACTGATATATTTTCTTGAGACTTATCAGAAAACTCTGTCTTCTTGGGAAACACAATGTGTTCTTTTCATATTAGAAAAGCAACAATGAACGTCTTTTGCATTGAAACGTATAAGTTACTGTATGCAATTTCTGCTGGATCTAAAGTTCAATTTAATCATATGCAGGATGGGGAAGTATGGACTTTCAGTGTTCGAGCATTTGATTCCCCTCTCCCAGAACACACTATTAATGTGAATTATGAGGGATTTGCTGAAGGTTTGAAGCACATATTTTAAATTCATGCATATTGTACATTACTATACTTAATGACAATATTTTTTTCCTGTGTTTTATCATGCATATTACATGTGATCTTAACTAAGTTTTGGCCAAGCTCTTCCATGACAGATGTGGAAGTGGGTGATGAACTTTTAGTAGATGGTGGAATGGTGAGGTTTCAAGTGATTGAGAAAATTGGTCCAGATGTTAAGTGCTGTTGTACAGATCCCGGACTTCTGTTACCTCGAGCTAACCTTACCTTTTGGCGTGATGGTAGCTTAGTACGGGAGCGTAATGCGATGCTTCCAACTATATCCTCCAAGGTTCTTACCTCTTTTCCATCAGTGCATTCTTACAAAAATAATGCCCTTAGCTCAATTTATCTTCTTATGAAGACATGTTTTCTAAGAAATTTATCCGTCACTCAATTTGCTGTTAAAATGTATCATTTTGTAGCAACAGGAAGAAACCAGTGTTAGAGAGACCTGAGTGGCTGAGACCGTCAATAATGAAATATTTTAACTCTGGGTATAATTATATCCAAATGTCTTATTAATTCTCATATGCTGATATTAACAGATAATTGTTGTTCTCTAAATGTTGACTTGTTATATGGACAGTTTATTATGCGGAAATTATGCAAAACAAAACTATACTAATGATTTGTTTATGTTCAACCATACTCGTGTAACATCATATTGTTGTCCCACATCGACCAAACTTATGACTTGAGATATTGTTTTCACTAAAATTTCGGTTAATCATTCTGCTCTGGGTAGAACGAAGGGAGTAAATAGTCAAATCTTGTGCCTACTAGTGGTATCGACCAATGCTTGAAGTTCCAGATTAGCTTGGACATTAGATTGTTAAAGACTTTGATAGGCAGTTATGTGTTACGCCCTTATTGAAGTCCTACTCAGTACTCAGTTGTGGTATGTTGGTTAGATAAAAATATGAGCTTTGTTATGGATATTTTTGAGGTCAAGTTGTGTTAGTTTAGAAACATGTATTAAAATATCAATTTTTTAAAATTTCACCTTATATGTGAAATTACACTAATTTCTTGGATATTGTAAGGTTGAATTACGCACACCTTGTAATTTTCAATCTTTTGGTTATGGTACAATCACAAGCAGAGATCATTTATTGCTCAATTAATACCCTCCGAGGAAGAAGTTTTGATGAAGAGTTCACATAACATATTTATGTTTTCCATTTTCTCACACTCCTTTGTTTACTTAACTAAAATGCTCTCTGTAGGATAGTTTTGACAAGAGAGTTCACATAAGAAACTTATGTTTACCATTTCTTTTCATGCTTAGTCTTGCAGTCTTTTTCTTTTTTTACATTACCTCTTGATATTACCAACAAAGGACAAGTGTCATGTTTTTCAAAATGTAATATTACATCTCCTGAAATTGTATCTCTTACTTGGTAATATTAATATCTGGTTAAAGCCTAAGACTATAAAAATTGTACACCACACCAATTTTGGAGCCAAGTTGGGGTAGCCAATGTTGATAAGGCTGACAGGACTATATATGAGGCTTCTTATATGATTGACTGCAATGTGAGTTACCTAGGTGCAAGGCTAATGGAGAACTTTAAGGTTATGAACTGAACTGAATCCTTACATTGGTAAATTTCCAGCATATTAATCAATAAATGATGTGTTTCATATCACATGATTAAATGACCATGTGCAAGTCCTTTGATGTGATGTAGGCCTTAGTAAGTTCTTGTGACTTTTGACAATTTTGTTAGCGTTTTGTCTGAAACGAAGTCACCAGGACAGAAGGAACTTTTGTGGATTAAACATTATAGATGTTACATCAGCATGCAATTCGTTCACCTTAGAATGGTCAGGACATGATCATTAAGACTAAAGAAATTATACAAATAAATGATTCTAAGTTTGGTCTGATGGATAAATCGTAATCGGGCTGGTGTGACAAAAATGAATCCAGGGCACAAGCAAGAGAACCCTAAGGTTTTAGGTTTGAATCATTCATCACAATGTTTGTCTACAGGGCTTGGCGAGCTGCAGAACATTAACTAGATCTAAATTTACTGGTGAGAACAAAGTTGAGGCCCTCAACTTTTTTTATCTTCCAATTCCAGTTTAAAGGGTCATATAGTTTTGTATTATGAACACTACACTAGAAGGGGGATAAGTCATGTAACATTTAACTATTTTGCAAGTTCTCTTAAAACTCTGGCGTTGATTTAGTAAATCAATGAACAAATTTTTATGAGATTTCTCATAATATTTTGTTGATATTACCTCTTGATATTTCCATGCTTAAGTTAATACCACCTGCACTCTAATTTTTGGAGTGAATAATGTGGTTCAGGTAGTTTCACAAATTATCACCAGAAAATTATGTAATACAATTTACAGTAAGACTTATAGATGGATCGTTTATTCATCAGAGAAGTAGCTGTTTAATCATTGGAGAGCAGGTATCTCTTGTGGAAAACGTTTAAGGGTTGTCCACTTGAAGCTACTAATCTTTGCATATCTGCATAAGTCTACAAGTTGGACTTCCTAAGAGAGCTGAGGAAGAAGCTGTTTTTATTATTTTATTGCACTCTCTTAGCCCAGCATCCAGCATCTACTCATTGGAATGCGGCAAAGGTGCTTTCGAAATGTTTTCACAGGATGTCCTGTGGTTTACTACTTCTTGCCTTTTGACATGGTATTACCATGCTTTGGTGCCATAGTATTTAGCCGACTAAAAGCCCATGGGTACCTACATGCACCCCAGTTTTTCTAATTCTGCCTGCATGATCCCCTCAACTGATTTTAAGGATTTTATTATAGTTTCTACAATTTGGACAATAACCCCATGTGATTTGGGTTATATGTCTAGAAAAAAGTCACATGCAGCTTAATTTTTGTTGCAATTGAAGAAAAGACCTGATAGCCTTACCTTGAAAAGTCTGGACTTTGCCAGTGAATGTCTTGAATGACTATTTTCTGATCCATGTTCAATTTTGTTCTTGTGCATGTTGTTTCATTATTCAGATCACTCAATGGACGTGTTTGTGTGTTTGCACTGTACTCTCTCAACCAGAAATCATGTACATAAGAAGTTTTATAATTAGTCTCATCTCGAGCATTTTTTCTTCAGGATTGGTTGGACATTGATTTTGGGATTGCGGAAGGTGTTGATTTTATTGCTATATCATTTGTCAAGTCTGCTGAAGTTATAAAGCACCTTAAGAGCTATATTAAGGCACGAGCTCGTGATGGGTGAGTTACATGGATTCTTTTACAACAGTATTGTTTATTGTGAAGGTGAAGTCAAGTCTCTCGGCCCTTTTGATGCTTTATACTGTATTCATGGCAGTTTCTGGATAGGGTGGTGTTCTTAGATGTCACTTGTTGCATTAAACATTGCTCATCCCTTGTCACATGCAACATAATATTATGAAACTGTGCCATTATATATTCCCCTCAATGACATCCATCAGAAATAGAAATAGTTGAAAACTTGAGTTGCATTCAGTTTCACTGGGAATTCATCCTTGTAATCCAAATATAGAAACTTGCAAAACTTTATTTGATCTGGGTTGACAGTCATGTTAAGCCCATGTTTGATCAACATTAAAATTTTCATTATCATTCTTCTACTTACTTTCAACCACACATTCTTCAATAAAATAATATTTTTCATCACATCAATAACTTTTCCTTCTTTTTCAATCGCACATTCTCCATCAATCTACTATTCCAAAATGCATTCTTCCAAAATAATGTGGCTCAAACACACCCTAAATATGGCAAAAAATATGATGTGATGCAGTGACATATCTGTGATTGCAAAAATAGAAAGTATTGATTCATTGAAGAACTTGGAGGAGATCATTCAAGCATCTGATGGTGCTATGGTGGCAAGAGGTGATCTGGGTGCTCAGATTCCGTTGGAACAGGTTCCATCTGAACAACAGAGGATAGTCCAAATCTGCAGGCAATTAAATAAGCCTGTTATTGTTGCCAGTCAGTTGCTTGAATCTATGATTGAATACCCTACACCTACTAGAGCTGAAGTTGCCGATATTTCTGAAGCAGTGCGCCAGCGATCAGACGCTTTAATGCTTTCTGGCGAGTCTGCCATGGGCCAGTACCCTGAGAAGGCGTTGACTGTTTTAAGAAGTGTTAGTCTGAGAATCGAGAAGTGGTGGAGAGAGGAGAAACATAATGAAGCTACAGAACTCTCAGGGATAGCATTGTCTTTTTCAGACAGCATTTCAGAAGAGATTTGCAACTCTGCTGCTAAGATGGGTAATAAGAATTTGTCTTCAGATTTCTCATAGTTAGTTATCAAAGTAAATATTTCTCTATTTTCTGCCAAGAACTTGTATCCATTGTGGGTACTGACGACCACTTTAATTACCTTTAAAACCCAATTGCAGTGATGAAATACTATATAAACATAATCTAACAATGTAGTTAAGGGTGGTTGAATCTGGAACTCCCACCTTGTGGGTTTTTATCCTGTATTTTATTATTTTCATGTTAAAGGTACTAATTCATGCTTTTATAATGCAGCCAACAATTTAGGGGTGGATGCTATTTTTGTTTACACGAAGACTGGTCACATGGCCTCTCTTCTATCGCGCTGTCGACCTGATTGTCCAATTTTCGCATTTACTAACTCAACGTCTATACGCAGACGCCTGAACCTGCAATGGGGTCTCATACCATTTCGATTGAGCTATTCTGATGATATGGAAAGCAACCTCAACAAGACTTTCTCCTTGCTCAAGGCCAGGGGGATGATTAAATCAGGTGACCTCGTAATTGCTGTCTCAGACATGCTGCAATCTATTCAAGTTATGAACGTTCCATGAGAGGTAACAATATTCTGCGTAAAAATGTCCCTCACCGTGCTATATATCCCCAGCAATTCAGCAGCTTGGCTTATACCGTTAATGGTGATGGTGAAAGAAGATTACTCAAAATCCAATCCTATGGACTCTCAAGCTTCACGGGCATATCCTTGTCACATTATGAGCAACTCAGCATTTGTAGCATTTTCTTGTAGCAAATATAGTCCCCAAGTCTACAAGTTCTCTTTAATTTTCTCTCGTGATAACCGATGTTGACTTTGACTTGTTAAAGTAGAAGCTTCATTTTGTTTGAAATAATGGTCGCAATGAACTAATAAGAATTTTTTTTATATAAGCAACTGTTAACATCGATCAAAGGATCTGCTGTATTATATCTGCTTTGTTTATTCCGTATTTTGGCTCATCTTCATTAACTGTTTGTTGTGACCTCACCGTACTTGAGATTTTTTTTCCTTTGATTGACATCTTGAAAGGAATTATGGTGCTTGTAGTTTGACCAAAAAAAAAAAAAAGGCATATTTTATTGTATAATCGGGCATCTAACGGGGCAATGAGACCCCACTCTGCAGTCTACTATTAAAACATGGAAAAGAAAGCTATATTTCACAGGTTTGGCTTATATGCTATTGTATTTGATCACCATGAAAATGACCTGATATAATAAATTTCTGAAGACTAATCTGCCTCAGGCTACTGGTAAATGAGAATATTTTTGACTTTTTCAACATATGTTTTAATTGGCTGTTAAGTTCTGTTCTCCAATCACAAATATGTTGAATGAAGCCTCTTAAGGGGTCTAAAGTTTTTAGCTCTTTTTTCTTCGATCTTTGGAAAATAAGAGTAGAAAAACCTAAGCAAGCCATGCGGGCATTTTGGTTACGGCGTACTGGATATGACTGGATAGGATTAAGTCGGTCAATTGCGATCGTAATTATTTAAAATGAAAGATTCTTGAAACTCTTATCTTAGAATATTTTAGAATAAGAACAGAATGAAGCACCAATCTACGAAATGATTTTGTGGGATTCGAGGTGGGAATTTTGCAATTTATGTTCAAATGAGAAACTACAAAATAAAGATAAACAATAGAAGATATTGAAAGAAATGAAAAGGTTTCTAATACTTTTCTACCTATAAATTGTTGACCTAAAAATGAGATTAGCAAATTTCTCTCATCTAATTAGGATTTTCCTTGCCCAAACTCATATGATTTATACTTGATCAAGAGCAGGAAGAGAAATGACTATTTAAAAAGAGGATATTCAGATTTGCATGCCTTTCTATGTTTCCAACTATGCCTATTTATAATTTTTTAATGAGGTCATGTGGGTAATTAAATCATTTGTGTTAATGACATATGGCACTCACTGAATGGTGAACTTCTAATTGAATTTGTTAGTTTTTCACGCTTTATTCACAGTTCACATATTCTTTATTCATTGATTGTGAAGTCAGTTAGCTTCATACACTTATTCATGTATGCTTTGATAATGGTTTCTGCTGATAAGAATAGTTAGTGAAATCAGTTAAAGTACTGTGAGAATAGATGGAAGCAGCAAGCGGTAGGATTCAGCAGCAACAGAGGATTGAGCAAGTGTCCAGCTCAATTCAAGTTCATTTGGAGCCAAAGTTAGTTAGGAAGTAGTTATGTACAGCTGTCAAGTTATTTGGTTAGTTAGTAGTTGTTATTAGTTAGATTTTGTTCTACTTAAAGAGCAACCATTGTAATGAGAACTTGACTTTTCTTTTCTTCCTTAATGAGAATGCAATCTTCATTTCTCAATTACTTTCCCTTTCAATATGGTATCAGAGCAATAACATTAACATTGTTACTTCATGGATCCTCAATTCAGTGTCCAAGGAGATTTCGGCGAGTGTGCTTTATCTGAATCAGCTCATGAAATCTGGACAGATTTGAAGGATCGATATCAGCAAAGGAATGGTCCTCGTATCTTTCAATTGAAACGGGAACTGATGAACCTGATGCAAGGGGATCCATCTGTAAGTACATATTTTACCAAATTGAAAACAATTTGGGAAGAACTTGGTAATTACAAACCGAATTGCTCATGTGGTAAATGCGTTTGTGGGGGAAGCAAGAAGTTAATTGAACATCATCAAATAGAGTATGCCATGTCCTTTCGAATGGGACTAAATGAATCATTTGCACAAACTAGGGGACAAATACTACTGATGGATCATATTCCCCCTATCAACAAATTGTTTGCAATGGTTGCTCAAGAGGAGAATCAAAGAAAAATTGGTGTGAACAATGATGCATCTGGAATCACTGGTTCAATGGCATTTTATGTTCAAAACAATACCAAGAGGATGGGGCAGAATGATGTTAGAAATAATGCAGGGCAACAGTACAATAGAATCCAAAAAAAGGACAGACCAATATGAACCTATTGTGGACTCAATGGCCATTCTGTGGATAAGTGTTACAAACTTCGTGGCTATCCACCGGGGTACAAATCTAGGCAAAAGTCTGGAATGAATGTGTTAACTGGATCAAGCAATCAAGCCATGGTTAATCAGATCTCAGAACAGGTTGTTACCATGGTTCAGATACGTGGTAATGATGGAAATGTTGGTAGCTTTGTGCAAACACTCAATCTTACTCAATATCAGCATCTGATGAACATGCTAAACACTCATCTCAAGAATGCAAAATTGGATTCAGACATAGGGGCTGGTTCAGGTAAGGATTCAGGTGCCTGTTTCTCAATCTCTATTAATCCAGATTTTGATTCATCTAAGCACTGGGTGGTAGATTCAGGCGCAACAAGTCATATATGTTCTGATCAAACAGCATTCCACGCATTAAG
>CADEPD010013592.1:0-16070 GCA_902829195.1 Fraxinus dipetala
CAAAATAGTTGAAGCTTGAACCTTAAAGACCTAAATTGCAAATCTGACAATAAAACCAAAAAATAATTAAATTAAAAAACCAAAAAAATAAAAATCAATCTCTTTCTTCACCACCAACCATTGCCACTAGTTGCGAACCTCCACCGCCACCGCCATCGCCACTAGCCCATCGTCGCTTCAAACTCCACACACCACCCAAACAAACTCATCCTTCGTCGATCATCATCGCCACCTCCTACAACCACAATAACTCCAAAACAACCATGCAAACATAACTCCAAGACAACCACGTTTCATCTCCCAATTCCAGATTCACACTCGATCTCTACTCTTCTCCAACCACTGCTCCATATTTTTCCCAACCACACAAACAGCCCATACGACCACTCCTTTAGTCCACCTCTATCACCATCACCCACAGTTTTCCCCAATTACTGTTGTTCAGTAAAGCTACGTCAACTCCAATATCCCATTACACCAACCCAAAACTGCCCACACACCACAAATCAACTCATATCGACGAGTGATGAAGGCCGCCATGAAATGGAATTGTGGGTTTGGGAGTATGTTGATGAAATTTACATTTTTCTCTGATTATATCCGCACATAGTAACACCCAAAAAATAGATACTGGAAGCATAGAAAGGCTATTGATTTTTTGTGAATGGTTGAAATTCTTGGCAAAAAGAAATGCGCAACCACTCGTTACAAATTCCATCTCTGTTTCGCCTCCTGAGTTGGGACTTTTGAAGAGATACAGATACTGGAAGTCTTCTTGAACGTTCATCGCGTGGGGTGGTGGATTAGTGATCAACTTTACCGTGACTGACGGTAGCCGACAGTGAATTTTTTGGTTTTGAGAAGCTACAGCTTAACATTAGTGCTTTTGGGGATGAGATTAGATTATTTTGGACAGGGCATTCCTATGACACAAATCTTAACAAAATCCCTCAAGGAAGTGCTTAAGTTGTTCTTCCACTCATCTTTTCTCCCCCAATTTTCAGGGAGCGAAAGCTATTGCTGAGATGTTGAAAAAAAATTCAAGCTTGCGTGTTCTTGAACTCAATAACAATTTGATTGACTACTCTCTATGTAATCATAAGCCACTATGTTGTTTTTATACTCCATTTGACTTTGTATAAGTCCAAATTGTCATTCTAATTCTGTTCTATTGTTTAATTTGGAAATGGAGGTAGGGATTTTCAAGGCTTGCTGGAGCACTTCTAGAGAATAAAAGTATTCTATCCATACATATCAAGTAAAATTCCCGTGACTTCTCATCTTTATACGTGCACTCACAAAAGGAAAATACACTATTAATTAGTTTACATGAGTTTGTTTGGGTGGTGTGTGGAGTTTGAGGCGACGGTGGGCTAGTGGAAGTGGAGGCTGGTAACTAGTGGCGATGGTTGGTGGGGAAGAAAGAGATTGATTTTTATTTTTTTGGTTTTTTAATTTAATTATTGTTTGGTTTTATTGTCAAATTTGCAATTGAGGTCCTTAAGGTTCAAGTTTCAACTATTTTGGTTTATTAAGTTTCAATTGAAATGAAAATTGTCCTTCAGTGACCATTACTGAAACCGGATGATACTTCAGTGACCGTTAGTGCAAGGTTTAAAACTCTGTTTCCTACCGTAAAATTCTCCACCACATATTCATCCAATAAAATATTCTACACACAAACTAATAAAGTTATTTTAAATTTTAATAACACATTTTCCAAAAAAATACTATTCTAAACTCCATTCTTCTCACAATAATGATTTTAATCCGAATAATCCAGATCCAAATCCAAATCAAAATCCGAACCAACAACTTGTGAAATTTTCTGTTCGGATTCGGACAATAATACTGCGAACCCGGCTTCTGAAAAATCCCCATCCGATTCCTCCATCGTCGTTCCGTTGTTCCCTCCCTCCTATACATAGAGATGCATACACATCTGCACTCTGAAAAATCATTGTAATTAATTCAACACAAATAAACCCTAAACCCATGGAATACCAGCAGTCCCACCCCTACATGAGGCCACCCCCTCCTCATCCGCCGCCGTCTACGGCAGATCCTTACCAAAGACCACCACCTCCGCCCAACCAGCCGTGGTCCTCTTACTCTGCCCCCCAATTCCATTACCAGCCCCAACTCCAACACTCGCCCTCTCCTCCACCACAGTGGCCCCCGCCCCCGCCTCCGCCTCCGCCTCCAGTACACTCCTCCGACCATAGTCATTACCCTCCATATCCTGCGCACCAGCCTCCTTATCCCGTTCATCCTCACTACCCTCCTGCGCATCCTCCCCCTCCTGGGCCTCCTCATGTTCCGCATTCCTACTCTCAGGTATTTGTTAATTCTTTATTTCGAGTAAAAACTTTCCTGTTTTGCAGGATATTTTGGTTAATTGGCAAGTATTGTAGGTTCCGCCTTGTTGAAATTGGTCACATATTACACATTTGTGGAATTATGATTCAAAGCGATTCAGTTGTTCAGAGAGATAAAAAAACAAATGTCATTTTTTAATTATACTCATTTAACTTTCATGGCTTTATTTTGTTACTTTTCTTTCGGGTGATGGTCCTATACATCTGAGCCTTAAAAAAAATACGCAAATTAGCTTAAGCACTGATTTTTATACACGTGCGTTTCTTTTGCCTATGTTTTCTCTTGTTCTTTCTTCTGTTACCAAAAATGCTTTTTTTTTTTTTTTAACATGGATATTGTGGTGGAGAATTTAGGATTGTTTACTAATGCATGTTTAATGTAGAATTGGGAGAATGCGAGCTGGGGTCATCATCAGAATTGGGAATACCAAGGTCAGAAGATAGCCCATTAATTTACTTGGAACATCATTGTCTTTTGTTCTCTGTTATACACACTACACTGCTTTTTGTTCATGCGGATTTGTATTTACTCATTTCATGAAAATCGTAGTTGGCATTTTTTAAAAATCAGACTATGTGACTATGGCTTGTAAGACCAACTCTTCCACTCCTATCCTCTTTGGTCCATTTGGGCATTTTTAACTAGACCAGACGGATTGGTTCCTACTCTTGGGTTTTACTTTAGAACAGATTGAAGAACCGGATTCACCAAACTTCATTAAAAAAATAAATAAAAAGTAATCTTCAAAAGTTTTCATCAACAGTTCCTGCACACAGTCTCTCATCCTCAGATCTCAACTCTCAACCTCAAAGAGTAGCCACTGCCATCTTCTGTTATCGAGATACATCCAACTGTTTAATGAGCCAATCCTAATTCTCTCTCAAAATTGATAGGTGAGAGGCAACCCCAGTAATTGCAAATAGAGAAATCTGAGATCCAATCCTAGTAATTGAAGTTCCAATTTTTCTTCTTCCACATTTTTTTTCTCCTCAACTACACTGAACTAGGTAAATACCCAAAATCGCATATCTTATATTTTAATGCGTGAGAAATCTCTGGTGATTTCTTTCCCGATTGAAGATGAATAAATACTCTTGCCATTGTAATGCAATTCATGTTTCCAAAAATATTCTAATTTCTTGTTTTTGTTTCTTTTGTGAAATTTTTGTTGCATGCATTTTTTATGTAGGTTCTCTCTGAAATTAGTTTAGAAGACAAGAGAGTGGTTTTTTCTTTTTACCTAATCTGATATTTGATATTTATTTTGTCAAAAGGCATTTTCATTATTTTAGTGTCTTTTAGTTCCTGTTATTTCTTTCAATGATTTTTAATCTTCACTTTTATGATTTGGGCCGTTGATATTTGAGAGAAATATTTGTATATTTCCTCCAATTAGAACGTGATGGTTCTGACCTTTTTCTCCTTTTGAGGAAACAGAATGCTGGAACATTACTAGTTGAAATTAAAAAAAAATAAAAAATAACACACTTCAGTGCCATCAGTAATAAGACCGAATCTAGATTGAACATAACTGAACCGAACCAGTCAGTTATGGAGCGATTTGGCTCCCACCTTACCCATGGTGTTGGTTCCATATGTAAAATATGCGGTTGAAACCGGTTTGGTCCGGAATCAGGATCTGAAGAAAACTGGACCTGACTGGTTTTTGTTCATCCCTAGCCACAGTTAAATGGACTGGGAAAGGGGGAAATCTCGGAAGTCTACCATGTTGATCTTTTGTTGCATTCTTAGAAAGGAAGTGCAAATCATAGCAGCAAACAGACTTACATTGAATAAATGAATTTTATTTAATGGGTTGTTTTGTTGCCCTTTTTGCGGTGTCTCTTTGTGGGTGGGATATAGGTGCCCTAGTCATCTATGAGTCAATGCAAATGCTCCCAAAATACGATTAGCAGCAGAGATGACAATTTGCATTCCCAATGTTTTTTGAAAACTTTCTCGAATAAGTTGCAGCTTCCTTGAGTAACCACTTGATAAGAAAATTTTGATTTCAATCTATTGTGCAATGGGACCCTAAACTATGGTCACACTGAATGGAAGGTTAGGTCTGAATATTGCTCGAGCAAACCATGCTAAGTATTTGACCTTGATTAGGGTGAATAATAATCTAATATGTAACATTTTAAAGTTCATTTCTCTTAGAAAATGTTGCTAAATTGTTTGAGGTAACACATATTTCTGCCTAATTAATTGTTATTTATTATCAGGTTTAGATATAGCACTTAAAGCTGCAGTGAGTGACTTGAATGTTTGACATATTTAAGATTGTGGGACACTGCATAGCTTTTCCTATCTTGAACCTAAGAAGCATCTCTCTCTCTCACTGTCCCCCCCAAATTGATGCTTATTCCAATCTTGGTTGCTGAATCTTACTGTTGATCATTTTGATCTGTCTTGATTTCTTATTTTATTTCAAAATAATTATTTTGAGAATGGTGTTATTTCTTATCTTATATTACATGGAGTTCCTGCTAGCATGAATCTGCATCTAATAGAATCTTTCTTTATACGTTTATGCTGAATTTACATTGTTTCCGGAATGGTAGCATATAACAATGAAGAAGACTGGGCCACAAAAGCTAGAGCATGGGCAGCTGCAAAAGCTGCAACAGAAAATCAGCTTCCTCAGTCACAGGTTACTCCACTAGGAAGACCAGAACAGCAGAATAAGTTTCATGATCTATATTCTCCGTCTGTTGATACTCAATTTATAGATGGGCAGCAGCCTTTAGCGTCTGCATCTAGCTATCAGCATTATCCAGTTGGAACTGCACCTCCACATAGGATTCCTTTAGGTCAATCACAGGAGCCTCCGTTCATCAGCTCAGGACAATCATCCCATGCCATGGACCTGCATTTACCACCCTATACAGCTAGAGATGGAAACTTGGCTGGCGATACTCTGCCATTCATGCAGCAAGCGTCTATAAGTTCATTAGTCCATCAGCAGGAGGTACCTTCTAGTTATTCTTCTATCGCAGGTAAAAACTTAATTAGCATATTGGTTTTGCATGCAAAGCTCATGGTCAAGAAATAGCTTCCATGTTTTGTGATTATACTAATTAACTTTTTGTCTTTGATGCTGCTCTTTCCATCATTTCTTCCGATTTATATTCTAGTGAGCTATTTTAGATTCAAGTTGGCCTTCTAGTTCCTTATAAAATGATAGGTTCCTTTCAGTTTGATTTTATAGTTGAGTTTTTGCTCTTGTTTCTTTAAAATGGTTTCTTTCTTTGAGAACCTCTCTTTCTGAACATGACATGTTCTGTTGTTTAAGTATCATTGCTTTAGATTTTTTTTATTAGTTTTAGACTTCGAGGATGTTATAGTGCAAAATTTGTCTTGCACTCGATTCAGCATTTTTCTTTACTTTGCATTCCTTATCTTTGTGATTAGATAAATTGATTTTAAGACATTTCAGAAAGCTGGATAATTGATTAATTACTTCTGAGGATAAAGCTATCAAGAACATTTATGTACTAAATAACTAGGAAATTACCCACGTTATGAGCTATAATATTTCTTTGAAGTTCCTCTCTAGAAAACAACAAAAGATTAGTATGATTTTTTTTTTTTTTAAATTTTGGCACCCTCTTTTGTAAAATAATTACAGTGGGGGATTCACGAGTCCAAATTGGCAATACTCTACCAAATAGTGTCATAATTGTGGTTATTAAGTCCCTGTTTGTCTATCATTAATCTAAAAAATTGTTTGTTACAGTAAGATTCTCCATCATACATTCACCCAATAAAATATTCTACACACAAACCAATAAAGTTACTTTGAATTTCAACCACACATTCTCCAAAAAATACTATTCATTACTTCATTTTTCTCTCAATAATGGGAGACAAACACACCCTAAGTATCACATAATCTGGAAATATGCTCCTTGTAATTTAGATAAATGGAACTGATTCCAATACGACGTTGTAAGTGGGAAAAAAAGGAAGAATCTTGGATTACCAAATATTTTAGCTTTCTGATTTTTGTCTTTATTACAGGTAAAGAGGCTGGAGACGTAAATGGAGAGAATAATAGGTCTTCATCGCTGCCTCCGGTTGCCTCAGTTCCACAGCTGTATGTCCAACCACTGACACCGGCAGTTGGTAGGTCTGGATGGATGGAGGAACCTCATTATTCACTTGTTGGCCAACAGGCAGAGTCTGCTACTGATCTAAGCAATCAGCCTTTGAATTTTGCACCTCATTTTAATCGTAATCAGGACCCATATATGCAATCCCATACTCATTCTTCAGGAGGTCCTGCAAGAACTGTGGATCCTGTTGCAGCTATACCTACAAATTATGCTTGGGCTCCAGCTGCTGCTTCTTCAGAGGGTGTTTATCCTTCAGTGCCTCCAACTATTCCATCGGGATCACAGGTTTTTGATATAAATATGACAGATCCGTTGTAGTTGTGAAACCTTGTAACAATGTACTAATTGTCATTTGACTCGTGTCGTACTTCACAGGTTGATCATTCAATGGTCGTGCCTTCTCCAGCATCTGGACATTCTACACCAATGTTTCCAACTGGGGTGAGTTTCCAGCCAACAGGCCCAGTAGTGGGTGCATCTTTTGGTGTTGGCACAGGGTCTTCTCTTCATCCTACAATAGCTTTTAATGGGGATGCATTTGGTGTTTCTGAGCGGCCTAGAAAGGTAAATTCACTTAGTTTTGCCAGCTTCAATGCTTTGAAAATTACACACGTCATCTGTTCATGATTCTGATTCTGTTGAATTACAGGCTTCGGTTCCTAATTGGCTTAGGGAGGAAATAATTAAGAATAAAGCCTCCCTCCCGAATTCTGTCCCAGAGATCCCTAAAGAGGATTCCCAATCCGTGGGAGAAGAAATTATTGATGAATCTTCTAGGAAGGGAGATCAAGCAGACAGCAAAAGCGTTGATTCTTCAAGATCATCTGAAGATGAGGATGAGGATGAGGTTGTTGTGTTCTATCTGTTCTATCTCTTAGGTTTTGTTTGTTTGATTATTTATAGCTAGAGGGAAGAAGGTATTATTTACTTTTTCAAGAGCATGAATTGGCATATTTTCTGTAGCTATTTGCCCGTCTTACCTTGTTCATCAAACCATATCTTAGCACAAAGTGTAAGAAAAAGAATTATGTTTGATACCATGCCTTAATATTTCTAATTATTATCCACTCCCTTCTACTTTGTGCCATGTGTTTGAAATGAGTTTCATTTGTGTACGTGACCTTGTCCAAACTTTTTACCACTAGCTTTGAGTGTAATTTTGGAATCTGGAATTTCTATCCCATATCCTTTTGTTGTTAACTAGTATCTCTAATTTTCATAATGCTTTCTATTGCATTTTCTTTTGTCTTTGAGAACATAGTTATATCATATCCTTTTCTTTTTTCTTTATTAGCGTATGGTCAATTTTTAGGACTGTGTGCAGAACTGATACCTATGATCTATGTAGGATGTGGTGGAGGCTGCTAGATCTGCAGCTATTAACCAGGAAATAAAGCGTGTTCTAACCGAAGTGCTTTTGAAGGTTGCTGACATTCAGAGACTAATGAACTACACATTAAACTTGTGCATGTTTTTTGACTATTAAGTTCTGTGGCAGGTTACTGATGAACTTTTTGATGAAATTGCGACCAAAGTTCTGAATGAAGATGGTCTCACAGTTGAAGGTGATTGACCTGTGAACTCTTTTCTTTTCCTTCAAATTCCAGCTGTTTCCTCTTCTTTTAGTCTCAGTGTGTTAGTTGGGTTGATTGTAACTCATCATGTCTTTTCATAGTTGACCACAACACTGACTTATCAAATCACAAAGTATTACCATCTACACCGGTTGGTTCAACACCCAAGGCCTCTGCGAAGGTTTTGATTCCGGCTAAGACGAATGAAACAGTGTCTGAGGTTGCTATTGAAAAGTCTGCTACTGCTGGGAATGTACTTGGTCTTGCTAATTATGACTCAGATGATGAAGAGGAGATCCAAAGTTCTGGTAAGCTGGAGTCAAAGGAAAACTCTGCACATGAGCAATCAATTTCAAGCAAGATTTTGATAGAAACACTGGCTGTTCAGCATGGTGGTTTGAAGGAAGAAAGTGATGAACGTGGTAATAGTCTCACCAATGAGGAGACTGATGGTATTGGCAAAATGAAGGCAAACACTGCTGGTGCAAATCCCGGTGCTGCAAGTACAGAGTTGAATGATGATGGGGCAGCTAGAGAGTTGGCATGCAGTGATAATCAACGCTACTCTAAGACAGAGTCTGGAGTTGCAGAAAATGAGATGCAACATGTGTATGATACATCCAAGTCCAAGGAGACTGTAATTGAAAAAGCTGTTGAGACAGTTGAAAGACAAGATAGAAATTCAGATGCCAGAAAGTCAACGAGGGATGATTTGCCAAGCCAACATACAAGGCATAGGTCAGATAAGAATGATAGAAGTAACAATGAAAAGAACCATAAAGGGAAAGACTATGATAGGGAGGTAGAAAGTTTCAAGGAAAGAGTGGATAAGAAGGGAGATGAAGACCATAGAAGGCACGAAGAAAGGCACACAAGAAATGAAAGGACGGATGATCATAATGGCTCAAAAGATAAAGTCAAGGGATTAGGTAGGTCTGGGGAAAAAGTAAAGGATTCTGAATCGAGGAAAAGACGCTCGCCTTCTGATGTCAAGGAGGGTAGACATCAAACAGAGAGAGACAAAAGAAGTAGTGGTAAAGAAGATAATGAAAGAAGAGAGAGGACAAAGGGTGAACTAAGGGAAAGATCTAGGCATAAAAATGGAAGTGACTCTAGCAGACACAAACGGCGTAGTTCGTCTTCTGTTGATGGTAGGGGTAGAGAGAGCAAGGACAAATCAGTGGTTAGTCATGCTAGTAATTCAATTGATGAGTCCACGGATGATTCGAAAAGGTATGTTCTCATGTTACTTTCTGTTCTTTCTTGTTTATAACCTTTAATGTTGTTGCTTGTGATATTTGTTTGTGGGAAGCAGGAAACTGCACCATCCAAGAAAACATAAATCACCATCACCTGTTAGGTCAAGAAAAAGGTGCTACTCTGCCTGAAAACCTACTTTATTCATTTCTGTTTATTTTTGCTTTTGGACATTTTTTTTTGTTCTTTTAAAGTATTTTGGTAGACTTCTAAAGAAGAGGGGATAAATAAATAAGACCAAATCAGGAATGTTTCATAGTAAGTTAAATTAGAATAATATGTGTCATTTTTTAAACAGGTATTCATGTTGCTTGTAACCCTCATAGTTGCTTCCTCTCTTCTGTTCCTTCTCTGTTTCTTTTCTGTTCACCTTTCTCCAAGGAAATGGGTTTGGGATAATTGACGCCATCACCTGCTTTTAACTCTTCCTAGCTAGTTAAAAGAATGAAATTATCTAATATTTTTACGATTCTGGGTATCATAGTATCATTATGTTATAGTTGAATTTTGAAATGATAATTAGTACATTAAATATGCAAAGCTATCAATTTTTCTCCGGATTGGAATTATTGAAACAAGTCTATGGAACCATATGGATGCTTAGCTATATTGTGACTTTTATTATTCTTCAGGTGTTAGCAAACTTTACTCTGTGCTTGCATGATCTGCTGGTAGCATTGGTAATCGCACTCTTGCATATGATGTTTGTCTTCTTTGGAAGTCAGATCATTTATTTATTTATTTGGGGCTCCCAATTCTATGCTCGAGTCCTGGTTTCTTTTTCACAATATATGACTCCTTCTAGGATCCTCAGCCGAACTGTTTTTCAATTCCCTTTAAGCTTCTTGGCACAATTTCAACTGTCAATGACATTGAGTTCATTGTTTGCTGCTCTTATTGTTCGTAAGGTCGATTTTGACTGTTACTGAAATTGTTGTAAATGATGGAACCGTTTGTTACATTGCTAGCCATTTTCTTGAGCTTATCAACCTCCAACACCTGAAAAAAAGAAAAAAAAAAGTCTTTTGCTTCTACAGTATCATAGGGATAGTTTACTTCATGTTTGAGCCCATTTTCTTTTGAGAATGCATTTTAGAATAGTAAATTGATGAAAAATGTTTGATTAAAAAATAAAGAAAAGTCTTGAATTTGTGTGTAATATTATTTTATTGAAGAATGTGTGGTTGAAAAGAATAGAGAGAAAAATGTATTTTGTAAATAATGGGGATCAAACAAGGGCTTAATATTTAATTTGTCTCAAGGACTCTCTTCAATTCACGTCTTGAGAGAACAAGTTTAAGGAGAGCCGTGCAGCTTTTGCGAAACTAGAAAATATGTATGCTTATTACCAGTTATCACCATGTTCCACAATTTTTGCATCTCATTACATCCTTTGCACAATGAACTATATTTTATGTGATATTTTACGTGATTAAGAATATGAGGATATATGTTTATGATGTTTGCAACCTTCCATGAAAAGATGGTTTAAAACTTAGAGCATGGACCATCTTCTAGGCAGGTGACCAATTTTCCTTCTGCTTCTTACCACGCTTATACGTTATTTCAGTACAGTCAACTTTTAGTCCAAAATGTTTCTTTTAATGTTGACAGTCAGACCATGACAAACTGGAGGCAGAAGTGTGTAGGGTTAAAATAGTTACTATTCCAAGCTCCTAGTGGTTGCAATATCCCTACTAGAATTATGTGGGCGAATTTTATGTAATTGGACTTCCGCTTATATTTGTTTCTTCCCGGTGGGGGTGGTTGTATGTGACTGTATGTGTTATGCTTGTCGTTTGAGGTTCGGTCAGGAGGCACAATGCTTCAAGGTTGATGCTCAGTTGAGGGTTGTATAACAAAGAAAATTAAGAATGAGATATCGTGTGAACTGGAAATTGCTTATTCTTTCAATCATGAGAAATGCACAATCATTTGAAGACATTTGCCACCCTTTCTTTACTTGTCAATTTATTGTGACTGCTAGTCTTGCTTCCAATTCTGCACTTTCGATTAGCATAGCTTCGGGTCTTATGGCATCAAAATCAAGGTCTTTTACAACTTATTCCTTCGAAAAGAAACATTTTCCTTTTTATATGGGTAAATAGTATGCATGGTATTATTACACATATATGTGAAATAACCATATTACAGGATTTCATGGAACCATTCATTTTATTGCTAAAACTTGCTTGTACAGTAATTTAAAACTCTTCAGTCTTCAGTCTCTTTTGTTTACTCCAAAGTTCTTCATGTAAAGTGCCAGACATCCATAAATTTTCCTGCAACAGCGGTTAATTTCTGAGAATTATTATGATTTCAACATGGCTTGACAACGATAGATCCTGTCCATGACAGACCTGTGACAGACCTTTTATCTTTTTGGGGAGGAAACTCAAAGGATAATCTAGATTTAATGTGGTAGCCAGAGCTTACTTGGCAGTTAAAGACAAAGTGTTTCAGTTCACTGTAATGGTAATAAATATATGCATATAGTGATGGAACCTTCCATGAATAAAGCACAAGTTATCATGATCAACCAAGTTCATTTTCTGTAAACCTCAAAAGAAAGAAGTTATATGTTAGTGTTGAGAACAGGATTTTAACTTATCTCCTCATTGTTGGTCTGACTTCTGAGTTTAGATCATCAATTCATTTCAAATTCTTGCACTTGATTTCTAGTAATTAAAAAATAAATTTTGTTTGTGAATCTTGGTTTGTTGATAGTTATCCCTCAAGAAAAGCTACTTCACTTAATAGGGGGCTTATGTGTGCTATTAAATAAGAGAAACTTGTGGTCATTTTCAGTGTACAGCATTTACCTATATACAATTGTCGTACCACCTGAGAAGAATTATTTATTCCAGAAAGCTGATTCTTTTAGAGTCTGGATTTATACAAGGCTGAGAAATTATATTTTAAACTCATTGGGTTAGTATTCAATGTTTTCGTTTTAGACAAGTTTCGCGGTCTCCCCATAGCAAGCATTCTCAACGCAGGCATTCTCCCTACTCTTCTCTTGAGACCACCAGGTATTTTACTCGTGTTTTTGGTTAAATTTTTGTTCTTTGAGACGTGTCTATCGATATGCTAGTCAGGTGAAACAAGTTTGTAGCTCTGTTGAATGTTCAAGATATCATGAACTAATTGAACCCAATTTTCAGGGGGAGGTCAAGATCGAGATCACCTGTTCGTCGGAAACAATGATTCAAAAGAAGAGCTTGAAGCCGACCAAGTTTTGTGCTTGAAGACCGTGTTTGGAGGAAGGTTTAACCACTGCAGAAACCTACAGCACAATGTGATGGTTTATGACTGGAGCAGATAGATCGATACAGTTGAAAATAGCTCCCCACTGTTCTTATGGATAGATGGAAAGCTAGATGCGGAGTAGATTGATTGATGCATATATTATGGTTGTCGCACTTTTGTATCAGTTTACGGTTCTTTCAGTGTGTGTATGTAGGCTTTTGACAGTTGCTTAAATTAAATCTGCAATAGATGTGATATTTCTTATGTGATATATAATTGAGTTTTAACTTGATGCTTCGACTATTTCCTATTCCATTTCTACATTGTCCGATCTTAGGAATCAAGGCATGTCGAGTTGTGGCAAAAAATATTCAGATACCGTCGGTGAAGTGGTATAGTTGCAGCCGAAGCCTTATGTCCATTCTCGACTCCCCCTTGACCCAATGCTTTTTGTGGCGACGTTGGTTGATGAACTGTGACCTTTCTTACTACCGTGAGAGAACCCTTCGAATTAAGAGCAAATCCATTCTTCATTTTGCTCTTACAATCACTAAACAAAGGTAGCAGAAATGGAAAATCTACTCTCGTTTATCGTTCTCCGAGATCTATAAGAGGAAGCTGAAGTTCATTGAACGATATACACTTCTTAATTGAAATTATATTTTCTTAATCATCAGATTCCTATTCAATTAATAGGTAAGTAATGCAACTGGATCCGTGTTTGGTTTTTCTCTGTAAGCTTGTTGAAAAGTTTCTCCTAAGCTACTCGAGGTAATGGCTTTAGTGAGTGAGTCGTGGAAAGTCGTGCTCTCACTAGGTCCTAATTCTAAATATCGTATATAAAGATTGGACAATGGTGCAAGATTAAAAAAAAAACCTAAAATCTTGTTTATTTTAATGTTTAGTATTGTCGAGTATAGTATCAAGCATGCTCTAAAAATCATTTTAAAACTCGGGAGTACAATTTACTTTTGAGTGACATTGACACATTGGTTTAAAACCCCATCGTCCTTTCTAAGTTTATTTGGTCCTTTGGTCTGGTTAGTGTTGACACAATCTAAACAAGAATATATATACTTCGAAAAATGATGGATTTGAAGATAAAATAGACTTCGAGCATGTATAGCAACTTAATCGCAAGTATTGCAGTGTCCGCTACCGTGTACAAACATGCTCTATGCATTCAGGTTACTTTAGATGCCTGAAGCCCAAAACAAATTTGATGGTGGTTTTCTTTGAAAGGGACCTCTTACCAGATAGTGTATACCATGTTCTATAGTTGGAAAGAAATGTAAAATCGAAAACAACTGGACTTGCGGAACAAAGAACCAGTGGTTTTGTCTCGACTCGTAATGTACAATATTTTAGCACTAGGACGTGTTATAAAGCTGGCAAAGGATTAATTTCATGTGTTATTTGTAAACAAGGTACATGCTTTTCTACTTGTGATCATGGTTGACTTTTGTTTTTTTTCCGCATTGGAGGAGAAATCGAAGAACTATTCCTTGTCTGATATAGCTCATCTGCTGAGCTTTGGATTTATCAATTTGTTCTATCTGAGATAGTGCTTAATATGTGAAATTCCAGCCGTTCGTCTGATCATTATTCTAACAACTACATATATCTAGGAGCTCTTTTGCAGACAATGCTGAAGAGATGTGTTCGTGCTTTCGGTCTTGTGTGTCACTAGACTCTGAATCCAAGAGAAAGAGAGAGTCCGAAGGGGAAATTTTTTCATTCAGCGTAAGCCCATCAATAAGGGATACTAGTGTGCGGATAGTTCATGCTGGTGGGCTTATAGAGCTGTATCGAAATGCAATTCCTGCCTCTGAATTGATTCAGAAGTACCCCGGAATGTGCATCACTCAGCCTCATATCTTCACGTGCCCCCATGAATCAGTTTTATCGGCTGATGATATGCTGGTACCTGGGAATAAGTACTTCGTCGTCCGGTCTAGTACCGTCGAGAAATTGAAACGTAGATACAAAGCTAATCAACCTGCTGGTACTGATGAGCCAATCGTAGATTCTAAAGAAACTGAAGGTGTTGGAGAGAATTCTTCAGAAGACACTATTTGTGCTGCCAAGGATTTCCATGTTCCTAAAGACAATTGGTCTAATTGTTTTCGAGAAAAATGTGCTGAAAAAAAGAAGCAATTTGTACCCCCCATTCAGAAGGCTAGAATGTGGAAGGTTGATTGGGAGCCGAGTCTAAATTCCATAAAGGAGCTATCTCCATGAGTAACTATAGTTGACTCAATATCAACCGAAATCCCATCATTTGATAGTTTATAGTCGACTCAAAATCGACGAAATCCCACTGTTTGATCTCCTTAGTTACTGAATTCTGATGTCCTTTTAGTATATTATTATCTGATATTTAGATATCTTGATAGTAATCAAATGCTGATTATCTTTTCCAAAGAGTTTTCAAGATTGTTTTGCACTCTTCCTATGTTGTTTGCATAGGTGGATTCGAATGTAGAATAAAAGAACCTGTTTTAGTTTGACTGTTGTGTCTCAATGCATCGTAATTTTCTGCTTGTTATGTTGAAGCCCTCAACTCGAGCCTTTAAGCAAAATATAAAAGAGCTGTTATAACTCCTTTACTGTCCCTTCTCTATAGGTAACAAAAACAGTCAATAAAAATTATACTACCAGAATTAATCTGTATTTTATAGTTCTGTCATCTAAAGAAATTTCCAGCTAACTTTTTAGGTATCAATCTTGTACTGTTTCAATAAAAGCAATAGGGCCGAAGTAGCGTTCTTTGACTAAACCGAATATTTCAGTTCCTTACTTCCATTCTGTCGTTAATTAGAAATAAATTAACATGATTAGAAGCACTTCGATAAACATATACAAAAACGAGCAAATGAACGAGTCATGTTATGTTCTTGGACTAGGTTTGGTGATTATGGATGACAAGAAGATTGTAGATGTATCGTCAGAAGAACTATTAGTGTAACTTGGCTGAAGCTCTAAGCATGAGATTTCAGAGGCCTGCAGATTTAGGCTTACAAGGACTGCGACTGCTTCTTTCATGGATGGCTGAATTTGAGGGTCGGGATCACATGATAACCCCAAGTACAGCACCATTTCCATCTGTTGTGATGTCCTGAAATTCTTCAGTCTACAGCTTCATCAATTCTACCTTGTTCATTCTTCATCCAATCAACCAAACCTAGTGTATCGTCTAACAGTACTTCTGTAGGCCATCTTCCACATGACACCTCCAGCATGACAACCCCAAATCTGTGAAAGTCACTGGCCATCTTTGGACCTGATTTCACTAGCTCTGGAGCTATGTTACCCGAGGTTCCAACTACGTGAGTTGCTGTTGGTGCCTGCTCTTCTCTATAGAGTTTGGCAATGATTTTTTATGTGTTTTTGTGTGATCTTATTGCTAAAAAAAAAAAGAAAAAAAAAATTATTTTGTATGCTTGTGTGAGTTGAGTTAGTTAGCCTGGCAATGATGAATATATTGAAT
>CADEPD010013599.1:0-13078 GCA_902829195.1 Fraxinus dipetala
TTTGATCTTTTGCTTAAATTAGGATTTTCGGAGACTGTTTAAAGATTTCCTATTTTCTTGAATAAGACAATTCCGTTTTTGAGATTATTATTGTGAGAACTATAATTATTTTCCTTATCAGAGATTACGTTAGTAAACCCTAGAACTTCCGTTCTGCATCACGTAATGCCTTGAGGCTTTTGCCTTGCCTTTTGTAAGAAGAACGCCTTGCCTACGTGACATGACATGTTCACACTCCATTTACATATTTTTAACATGTCAAAAGATGCCCAACAAATACGTAAAAGGGAAGAATAATAACTACGCAGGTCTAATAAGTGAAATCGAAGATTAGAGATCATTTGCGCAACATACATGTGCATCGCAACATTGAAAAGTTGATGAGTAAATGGATATCGTATGAATTTTTTTTGTTAATTTGACTTATTTTTTACTCTTATATGTTGAAATATGATCTTCTCATGATGTAGAAGTATACAATTGGAGACTTTATCAGATATTTGCTTCCTGTCGTGAAAGTAGAGTTAATATGCCGCGTTGAAGATATTTAAATGATTGATCCTATCTAGTAGCTCAAGCTTGTAGATTAAGTAGTTCAAAAGCAGCAAAAAAAGGGGTTCAAGTCCTGTTGCCACATTTAAATGAAATTGTGCAGTGTTACGCTATAATGGAGAAAAAATGAACTCTGTTTACACATTAGGGGGCGTGTTGAAGACAATATTTATATTATACATATAATTTTATCTAATAGCTTAAAATTTTTTATCAAGTGGTTCCACATGCTTTTTCTAAATCTCAATCATTAATGTTGCTATAGCTCTATAAAATATATATTAAGCTATTATATTAATTGATATGACCTAGCCATCTCCTGTCCTTTGATTTTCGAGAAATGTTTTGTACCGCGTTACTATTTTGTCGTTTGTATTTGTGTTTCTAGCCTATATCTGCATTTCTGTAATATAGATGTGAACACATAATGCTAATCAATTTTTACTCGACTTCTAAGTGTGAGATTACTTGATGTTGTTAATTTTTATTTAGAATTCAATTAAGAAAATAAAGCTACAGATGCACATAATCTACAATAAATAATCGCGATATCATCTTTTTTTCGGAATTATAATTTCCAATGACACTGCTGCAACCAATATTCAACGCTGTGTTGTTAGCACGTTGGACTCTTCTACATTGGCACTTGCTTATAATAAGCTTTGAAATTAAGTTATATTCTTTTGCTTTGTCTAGATGTGAGTTCCTAAGCGTCTATTAGATAGGATCGTGCATGTGATGAACTTTCTCTTTTGGCTTTGATTTTTGTTTTCGTTTGGCTTTATTTTGATAAATATTTTGCATGGATCTTAGAGAAATGCAGCAGTATCACAATAAATAACATTGAGAAAGGGGTTCCCTTTGATATTGGCAGTTCTTGAAAGAAATGAATAGAAAATCAAATAGATCAAATGTTACCACTGGAACCGAAATTGTCCCTTGTCCATCCTCTTCCAAGAAGACGTCAAAAAGGGTTTGGGATTCTATAGCAGCTTACACTGTTCAGTGTGCAAAATGCTCCAAATGGAGGTTAATCCCCTCAAAGGAGGAGTACGATGAAATACGAGAAAGGATAGCAGAAGAGCCTTTCCTTTGTGAAACTGCTCGTGAATGGCGCCCTGAAATAACCTGTGATGATGAACCAGATCTTGTGAAAGATGGCAGCTGGCGTTGGGCAATAGACAAAGTATTTCTCAACCTCCTCCTGGTTGGCAACGCATTTTGCGATTCAGAGCTGAAGGAGGCACAAAAATTGCTGATGTGTATGTAAGCAGTTCCATTGAATTATTGCTAGTTCATTGGAATTACTTTGAAGCCTTCAGAAATGAAAATTTCATTGTGACTTCAATGGGGGTGGTGTGTTGTTCCTTAACAGGTATTATGTTGCACCATCAGGCAAGCGATTACGATCTAAGGTGGAAGTAGAGAGGTACAATTCTTCTTCTGATGGTCATTAAATGTTTAACACCTGCTTAGGTTCTTTATGCCTTATTTTAAGAGGCATAAATAATTGTGGAGGATCTGTACTTAAGATTTCAGATTCTTTATTTTTATTTTTTTGCTTATATATTTTGGGTGTTTCTATTTCCAGCTATCTGAGTGAACATCTAGAATACCCTGGTGTAACAAGTTCACAGTTCTCATTTCAAATTCCAGCACCTTTAGAGGAAAATTACGTAAGAAAGCGGCATGCTCGTTCTACTATTTCGCACAAGATGAGTGGCACTGTGATCCCGGGTTTGACATTTCATTCTGACTTGCTAAGATTTCTAACTAGATCCATCTTTGCTTTTATATTAGGTCTTTATGTAACTTATTTTCTTATTTATTCTCTGCCGCATGTTGTTTCAATTCTATGTCAGTTGCTGACTTGCTGTCAATCCCATATCTTGGATTGTTCCAGAGCAGAGGAGAGACTTGCACTTTGTTGGGGAAGGAACTCTACTCCAGAAGCTGTGACTCCTGAAGGTTAAAGGTAGTTTTGCGTCATTTTCCAGAATGCATAAATAGTTTCTATTGTCCAGTGATGCACCTTCCTCCACCATTTCCTACCGTTTGTTCCTCTTTTCTGGAGAAACAATATTGAATGAAACTTAGAGTGGTTCTAAAATTTAAGGAGTATCTTGATATCTATTTATCATAAATGTCATTCCCCTTTTCATTTTGAATTGGAGTTAGCATCTCACATTTATGGCTTACTCTGAAATTATATGAACTAAAGTTTCAACAGTTAATTTGAGTGAAGGATTTGGTATACTTAACCTTTATCCACATTTTTTGTGAAGCGACATCTGGCTTTACATTTAGTTGCTGGAGACTACGGAAATTAATTATTGGAGCTGTGATTGGGAACATGTACCATATTTTATACAACAGCACTAGTAAATTTGACCTGGAAGTGGTTTGGTTGGTATATTCCTTTACTATTTCAATTTTTGATGGAATCTAGTTAAGCATGTCCAAGAGCTATGGTTCTCAAATAAGCTATATCATCCTAGTGGAGAGAATTTGTTTGGATTAAGTTTGAAATAATCTCTTTTATTTGTTTGTCACTCTTGCCCAGTGGTTGGTTAGTTGCAACAGTTGACACTTTTGTTAGTTAACTCGAAACTGAAATTAACTACTGCTGGGATATGCACATGACTTTGGGAGCATGCATTGCCTCGACGATTGTATTGAAGTTAGGAAAGAGCAGTAGAGTGAAAGTTGAAGTCTTGTTGTTCCTTCTATTGTAATATCTAATCCAAAGAAAGTTGAGAGCTACTTTTGTTACCATTTCTGCACTTCATCTTTTTCTTGCTCATACTGTCTCTAGCAGATAGGTTGATTCTGTAAGATCAATAAATCAAGAACTGGTGTCTATTATTGTAACTTTGTTTCTTCATAATGAATGCTAACACTCATTTGGCTGCATGTAGGTTCCCAGTTTTGAAATTTCGGTCCACAGACTTCAGTTGAGACAATGTGACATCATAACAGCATATAAAAGTAGCCGTAAACTTCTGCGTATATAGTCCTGGAGCCTGGGGAAAAAGAGATATCTTCACCGCTTAGTTTCACGTTTAAGGGCTTATCTTGTCATTTATTTGTTACCCATTTTCTAATTTTTAAAGCTCGTGATTATTTGAAAATGTCTCCCTTTTGCTTCATTTCTTCTAATATTATGATAGTATGCCAGTTGTAATAAATCGGTAAATTCCTGTAGGAGTCCCTACCCTTTCATAAGTGTGGCCGTTCTCAACCTTTCATGTATGGTATTCATGAATCCAATTTTTTTAACATTGTGCACATGGTATCCCTACCTGACGGAAAACATCTATTTTAAATGGCTGTGCGAAAAAATAAAAATAAAAGATATTTGACTGATAGTGCAAAGTTGTCTAAAAAATAACAACAATTAATTAAAGTTGAATAATTACCATCTGGTTTTTGGAACAAAGGAATTTTTTTTTTGGACAATTTAACTCTTTTAGTCACACATCACATGCATGTCGCCTAGACATTTAACATCGAAATAAACATTTTTCGTCATCTAAGGATACAACTCTTACAATCTTAAAAGGTTGTGGACATGAGTGCCGCAAATGAAAGGTTTGAGACATGGCTGACAAACTCATGAAAGGTAGGGAACCCCTGGAGGAATTTAACTGAACAAATAATTGAGTTTCCTCATTGGCTTTGGAAGTAATAATATTTTCTTTTACACATCTTTCCGAAAATGTTTTATTTTGTATGCCATAAACCTAGAAAACTCATAGGACGTCAAAGTATTGGTGTTGATCCATAAGCCTGGAGCTAGCTGAGCTGCATGTTGCTCGTTAAGGTTAAGATTATATAAAACTATCATAGCTCCATCGAAGAAAAGAGAGCCCCCTTTTCGTGTTTAGCTAAAAATCAAATTTTTAATAGATTTTGGTAGAAGTTGATGAATATGTAATTGAAAAAAGTTGTGAATTCCATTAAACATGTTACTAAAACTAATTAATTATTTTAATTTAGATTTTTAGTGCTGTGTACGGAAAATTATCCAAGTTCATCATGTCTTATTACGGATTTCATCGAGACTGTAAAACTATGACAGATGATAATTTAAGTTTTCTACTGTCATAATAAAATAATGATGTCGAAGCCTTTTCTTTTCTCCATAATGTGATATAAGGTTGAATATTGATGTTAACCTTATTCCCTTCCACACTTTTGTCCCCAACTTCTATTACTTGTCAATGTCATTATGTTTTTTTATGCCCGTACGTAGTCTCTCCTGACGGTTTTCATCCAAAAACTTTGTTAATTTGATGTGAAATGATAAACTTACTGCTAACAACCACTTGCCCGGAAAAGAGCTGGTTTCCTGAAAAGAGCTCAAAAGGAAATATATGAGGACATGTATGCAATAAAAATGAGTAATATTTTAAAAGAACAAATGAAAATTATAAAATTGAAGTATGAACACAACAAGGTTTGATATAAGGACTAAAACAAGAGGCCTGCGAAAGATGGGTAAGAGCTCGTCTTCCTTCGACCTGAGACCAAAAGAGTACTTAAATTTCCATTTTATGACAAGTTTGACAATATTGTCATAACCTATTTGCATATATAAGATCTGCATAAAAATGCATAGAATTTGTTGGATTTTTTTGACCCAAATTAGATTGGATTTTTTAAGAAAATATTTTTTTTTCTTTCTTTGCACGTGTTTTTATTGGAAAATATTGGAAACATATTTTTTCCTTTATTTTACTTGATTTTTGATTTTGTTTTCATTTTGTGGTACTTCAAGGGTTTGGCATCCACCCTTATAAATACTTGACTTTTTTCACAAGTTTTGTATTACTGAAATATAGGATAATTGTGTAAGCACAATTGTTGTAATTGTCTTCTCCATATTAGTCAATTGAATAAAATACTCAATTCTTCTGCCAATTAATTCTTCGCTTCAATTCGTTTTATTTCCCAACAAGTTGAATCAGATCTATTGGTTGTGATTTGTTCGAGGTTTTGTTATTGATGGTAGTCTTGAAGTATGAAATCTCGCTCTAGATCACAATACAAGTTTTTCTTCATGGCAAGTGAAGATGCGAGTTGTACTCGCGCATATGAATTTAGATTATGCATTGTTGAGATTTGACAAAATGCCCACAACTTGGACGACGGAGGAGAAATAATGAAAGGATCGGAAGACACTTTCACATATTCATTTTCATCTCTCTAACAATATTTTTCGGGACGTTTTGAAGAAGAAAACGATAGCTGCATTGTGGTTGAAGTTGGAGCAATTGTACATGACTAAAAGTCTGACAAGCAAATTGCATCTGAAGCAGAGGTAGTATTCTCATTGCATGGCTGAATGCGGATGTTTGGAAGATCATCTAGGTGTGTTCAAGGAGATCGTCGCTGATTTGGAGATTTTAGAGGTAAAGTATGATGAAAAAGATTTGCCTTAATCATTTTGTGTTTGCTACCCGCTTCGTTTAGAGACACGATTTTGTATAATCGTAATACTCTTACCAATAAAGATACGTATGGTGCATTGTTTTCAAAAGAGAAGATGAAGTATCTGGTTAGATCTGATGTCAGAGATGGAAAATGCCTTGATGTTCATAGTGATCGAAGAAGAGGTAAGTCAATGTCAAATTTTAGTAATTAGGTTTGTTATTATTGCAAGAATAAATGACACATTAAAAGGGATTGCGACAAATTACAGAACAAAAGTAATTTGACTGCAAATCATGGGATGCAATCAAGTATTTCAGACGAGACCAACATAGCGGAGAACTATTGATTGATGGAGATGTTTTAGCAATTTCTGAAGTGGAATCTAAACCTGATGAGGAGTGGATTCTGGATACAACTTGTTTGCCCCTATGTGTTCCAATTGGGATTTGTTTGAAACATATGAAACGATGATACAATGTGTCGTTGTCATGGGTAACAATGAACTTTGTCGGGTAGCTAGTATTGGTAGAGCCAGATTTGAAGTAGTGGATGAAACATGTAGAACACTTGATCACATTTGACATATTCTAGACTTGAAGAAAAATCTCATTTCATTGAGCACTTTTGATTCAAAAGAGTACACGTTCTCTGGAAGAGGCGGAGTCTTGAGGGTTCGAAAGGGTGGTCGTGTTGTATTTGAGGGGCGAAAAAGGTCCCAATTATACATCTTGCAAGGTCGGACACAATTTGTGTAGAAAAACTAGCACATATTTAGTACCGTAGTGAAGATTCAATTTGGTATTATACCTTTGGGATTTGGTTTGGGATCCATATTGAAGAATACTACTCAGTCAAGTTTGAAGAACATGGGTAATTCCGCTTTGCCACCATTACCTGTGGTTCGATCGTATTCAACTGCTAGGGATAGACCCATTGGAGATAGCTACGTGGATGCTAATTCAGTTGCACATGCTTTTAGCGTTTTTAAAGGCGTTGAGACTAGCCGGGGCTTTCTATAAAAACATTGGGAGTTGATTTTGCTATAGGGTATGCTTTGATACTGTTTGGTAATTTCTAATTCTTTGTGAATTTTGGGGAACCCAGTGTTTGAGTTTATGTATCCGTGTTGGATACTTTGTGTTGAAAAAATTTTGGTTATTGTTGAAGAGTTTGAATTTTTTGTTACAGTCGGATTTATTTTTTCAAGTGGAGAAATCTTGAAGCCTCGTTCGTTGCATTAGAATTTGTGTCAATATGGAGGTTGTTGGATTTTTTTGACCCAAATTAGGTTGGATTTTTTGAGAAAATATTTTTTTCTTCTTTGCACATGTTTTTATTGGAAAAATATTGAGAAAATATCGTTTCCTTTATTTCACGTGATTTTTGATTTTGTTTCCATCTTTGTGGTATTTTTAAGGTTTAGCATCCACCATTATAAATACTACTCTTTTCACAAGTTTTTACCGAAATATAGGATAATTATGTAGGCACAATTATTGTATTTATTTTCTCCATAGTCAATTAAATAAAATACTCAATTTTTCTACCAATTAATTCTTTGTCTTTTATGTTGTTGTTTGTTTGAGATCATGTACTTCATATCGTGTCATATATATATTACCTTGATTCATTTTATTTCCCAACAGAATTAAAGAACTTGTGTACAAACCACCTTAATAACTCAGAAAAGAAATAAAAAGGGCATGATCCTGTACTCAAGCAGTTGCTCCTACTGGTTCAGCAACCTTAAGTCTGGAGGATCCATACAGCGTTTCTTCGAACCGGATAATCTCATTTTTGGATCCGTATGCAACTTGGGTCCTGTCATCAAGATTTGTGACGACCCGGTCAAGTACAGATTGTTTGCCATCACTGCTATAGCCACCGGCTTTTTCAATCAAGAATCCCAATGGAGCGACTTCAAAGAGTAATCTCAGCTTGGCTTTGGCTGTTGGGGATGTTACATTTGTGAAGATTCCCTTCTCTTTCACAATAATCTGACAACAATAAATAAAGGATTTGTGAGGCATGGTTCTGTGTGCAGGCTGAGAAGCACGAGATCACTATTTTATTGTTCTTGTAGAGAGAATATAGTAACGAGAGACTCACATTCAGGGTGAAATATTGTGTGTGTGTGTGTTGCATTTCTATTTGTTTCTTTTAATGCTTTTGTAAATAGGGACCAAGACATAATCCATAACAGGTCACTGAGCCTACATTAATCACTCAATCACCTTCATACAAGATTTTATCAAAGGTCTTATAGAGGAAAGATGTAGAGACCTGGTTAACATCAGGAACCATTCCTCCCGTGTATCGTAATGTGTATTTCTCCCGAACATAGTAGTCAATCAGCTGTCAGTGAAAAACATCAGTATGTTAAAATTTATAGATGTATTAGGACATAATCCACAACGATTCCTGATGAGGAAATGAGTCGAGAAGAAGGAAGATTGAGCTTGATGACGATGAATTCCATTAAATAATTCTTCTCACTACCCCTCCTAGGAAAAAAAGCAATCCATCAAGAGAATGGGTACCTTCTCACGAAAGGGTCGACTTTATATGAACATTAATTTTCAACAACAGAAATAGAATGGCGATTGAAAGCAAAAATTGAAGACTGTAGAAGAACCTTGGCATATTCAGGATTGTCAAAGGTAGCCCTCAAATTGCCAGGGGAAAACATTTTTCCTTCACCAATTGTTGTTGTATCTTTCACATGTAGCCATTTGCCTGCCAGAAAAATATATCTATGAAAAAGATATATAGAACCTTTGCTTTCGATAGTCGGAACAGTAAATAATGACTTACTGTCAAGAAAAGTAAAATTTGTACCAACATTTTTCCTAAAAAAAATCGCAAATACTTTTGGCATAAAAAATTACTTTTAGCCGAACATTTTCTATGTTCAAACCTTCATCGAGGAGAAGGAATTCGTGAGTTCCGGGGATGTCCTTAAGAGCAAGAACATATGTAGTACGAGGTCCAAAAATCCCCATAGCTGCAGCAACTTGTTCTCTTCCTGTAATCCCCGTAAGCTTGTCTCCAGGCCACACTCCAAAGATGGTTCCCACAGTGAAGTTTGTGTCAACAATGCTGGAACCATCAAGTGGATCAAATGCAACACTAAATCCTCCTGTTCAAAAATTTTGAGACGAAAAAGTTTCGTAAGCATCTTTTAGCCTATCTGCTGATAAATGTAAACTTAAAACGAATTAATAGTGACCTTCAGCTGGTCCTCCCATGTCTTGGAGCTCGGGCACTTCCTCAGAGCAAGCATATTTGCAGAAGTGAGAGTACTGCAAGGCCTAGGAACAAGAAAACAAAAGCACGAATTATATAAAGATCTTACAGCTTCACACAGATTTATTTAGAAACAAAAAGAAAGAATAGCCTCGAAAAAAATGCATTGGAATCAGACCAAACAAAACAAAAAAAAAGGCGTTTCAGGTTCTTTATCTGTTAGGTAAGGGTACGAACATAAAGATATTTGTGATCTATAAATAGTATATACTTACTTTCTTCAAAGTTGTACTAGTGATAGTGAAATGAATTGCTTGATGGTCATATGATCATTGTTTATCCATATATTCTCATTTTCAGAATAATCAATGAGCCATTTACTTTTACGTTCATATGCAAACGATCAATAGTGCGTGATGAACCTCGACATTGTCTCGTAGTGTCCAATCCAACTTACCAAGTATACCAAAAAGAGCGTGCTTTTGAGACAGTTAAACACAAGAAAAAGCACTATGAGTCCAATTCCTACCTCAAATAGAAGCTTATTGGCAAGCATATCAACAGCAAGCTGTTCATCTCCAAAAGAGTTGACACAAGCTGTTCCTCCACAAGAAGCTGTTCTTACTTTGAAGGCAATTGTTCTCAATGCTTCTCCCATGCACATCATCAGCGTAATTAATCCCTTATCTGGGGTCGCCTTTGTAAGAAATTCTTCCTGAATTCAGACAGACCATAAGAACAATCAAACCTTAAACTCGCATGTTTGATGCACTAGATTGGATGACACCTGTTTGTCTTCCTTAATTACATTCAATGCAGCGTATCAAACATGTTTTTCATAGGAATCCTTCCGAATTCGGGCAGTTCAAATTGAACTGCTTATCAACCAATCATCTGAATTAAGCTAGTAATTAATTAACTCACCAAACTATCACCAATCTCGCACTTGGTCACTGGAGAAGAGTTCTTCGTCTTTGAAACTCTAAACGACGATTTTGGAGCAATTCGCAAGGATTCTCCAAATAGTGAGCTCGTTTTCAGACTCTGAAATAGATGTACTCTTGTCTTCAGTATTTTTCATTCATAAACTAAATCATATACTATATTATAGCTGTGGACATATTCCTGAACATAGTATACTCAATTGTTAATCAAGTCCATGTAACCCCTATTGAGTTCAGGCCGCCACGATGCCACCTATTTATGAAAATCATGCATGTGTCATGCCTAACGAAAAAAAAAAAAAAGGTACCCTGGATAATGATGGAGTAATTGAACGAGGTGAGGCCATGGCAGTGGAATGTTGAGGAGAAACAGTGGGCAAGAGTGTTCCATGGGCACAGGAAGCAATACCAGTCTCCATTTCTTCAAGAAATCCCAAGTTAAAATCTTGCTAGAACTTGGATTTCTGCTAAAAGGGTCTGTGTTTTTGGGCTTGAAAATGGCACAGTAGATAAGCAGTTAACTGGGGAGTGCCACAGGCCGTATGCTCAATAGATAGAACGGTGATACAGTGGCATGCTATCAAATAAATTTCTATCACTCATTAACTTGTGGCTCAAATATTAATGATACAAGGAGATATGGTAGTGGCTGGCTGTTCATTTTCTGTTTGTATTTGCATTTTGATTTTAAAAGCACTGCTTGCATACGTAAATGCAGTTACGCTTTCACGACAAGAAATTGGAGTTTTGGAATTGATATATAATTAGGGAAAATTGTAGTCGAGGTACCAAACCTTTCAATTAATTGTATGCTTTGTCCAAACTTTTCATTTGTATCATCCACAATACCAAATCTTTAAAAAAATTGCAGCCCTAGTTCAAAATAACTGTTTCCGTTAGTTTGACCCCCCAAAAACCAGAAATTAATAATTTAATAATTTTTTTCAAATAAGATAAGAGCATTTTGGAAATAATACATTTTCTTTATTAAATAAAAAATTTAAAAACAAAAAAAACTACAACTCCCACCCCACCCCCATCTCCTTTTTCCCCAAAATTTTCATCCATCAGACACACACACAAAAAGAAAAGCCGGCCCAAACTCCCGCCCCGCCCTACCCTGCCCCGACCACCACCGATCTCTACCAGCGCTCTACCTGAGCCTGGAACAGAAGCCACCGGAGTCCCATCTTTCTTGGAGTTCTCACTTTCTGACCTTAATACAGTTTTTAGCATAATGTATTTTGAGAGATTCCACAAATGTTAGAATCTAGAACTAGTTTTTAGCTTAAAAAATGGAATCTTTTGGTGGGTTAGGAATTGGGTTGAGTCTTGTATTTGGTTTTATTCTAATTGGTCTTGTTGTAGAGCTATATTATTTGCTATGGTGGAAGAAGAGAATAATGAGTGGCAGTGGAGAAATTGAAAGTTTTTCTTGTCTGTTTTGCTGGAAGAAGCCTTATTCTGTAAACAGTAGCCAAGAATAGACAAATACAGTGAAAAATCCAGCAGAATCCATTAATGGGCATGAAGAAATTGATCTAGAATTAGGGTCAAGCAAAGATTTGCTATTGAAAGGCTACGGTGAAGATCAGTGGCGGACCCAGCACCCGGCGAGGGGGGGCGGCCACACGTGCTGGGTTCCAGCGGATGAGTTTTGGGAAGGAGACCACTGGGCGCTGGCAACTGGTTCGGTGGTTTGGCTGCGCCTGGCTGTTCATCTTCTTCGATTTCTTCTTCCTCAGTTTCTTTTTTTTTAAGACGATTGGGCCGTTGCTGCGAGCCCAATCGTTTTTAAATTGATTTGGGCCACACGTTATTCAGCCCAACCAAACCTTTTTTTTTTTTTTTTTGCATTGGGCCGTAATTAGTTTACAAAAGACTTGGAATAGAAACAAACACTTTCTCAACAGAAAAGCCCCTAGCTTCCATCAAGATATCCAAAATTTTGCTTCAATTTTCACGCAGATTACTGTTTTGACACGTAATTTGTTATTTTGGCATGTAATTTCTAGTATGGAGTTTGTGGTTGTTGTTGATCACTGGTTTTTGGCTTGTAATTCTAGTTCAGTTGTTGACATCTTGGTTGTTGTTGTAATTTCCACTTTAATTAGTAGTTGAATTTACAAGTTGATTTCTAGTTTCTAACTTCTTTTTGTTGATTACAAGTTTTATGGATGTTGTGGACTAATGTTGTGTTGTTGTCAATTGCTGCTGTAGACAGTTTTTATGGGGTCTAGGCCTCCCAAAAAGTAACGGAGGCATGCAAAGATTTCCTCGAGCCGGACGGAGATTGGCCCTTGAGTGCAAAGCTTTTTCAGAGTAAGACTCGAACCAATGTTCGAGCACCAGGCGCTACGACGTTGAAGTAACCCACGTCGTACTCTCAAATAAAGCTCGAACGACCTTTAAACAAAAGGGTACATGTACCTTGTTTGTTGATTTTTGGTTTGTTTGCTGCTGTGTGAATAGCTAGTTATATTGCTAGTTGATTGTTGGTATTGCTAAGGACGTTTTTCGTAATATTCTATAGGTTAGACTGATTTGCGCAATTAAAAATGATGTGGTTGATTTATGCAAAAGGTTTTAAAGTCAGAAATAGAATTGATTTGGGCACAAAAGTTTGGACAAAGGAACGGGTCTTCTTGCACAAACATTTTGTCCCAATTTCGATTCAACCCGACAGAAAACAAAGAACTTCAACTTATATTACATGATAACAATTCACGATACAATAAATAGAAAATTGAGTACATTAAAATACAATCATCTAATTTTTGTAAACTAATTACGGCCCAATGCACCTTGGCTTCGGATAATCTTTGTCTTGACCAAGATAATTACGGCCCAATGCACCTCGGCAATCGCCACGCACATTGGCTTCGGATAACAGGCTCGTT